>BMAO01012662.1:0-31057 GCA_019973975.1 Trichonephila clavata | reverse complement strand
TATTGTACTAGTTATTTTGTTGTATTGTACTAGTTTTTTAGACTCATCTCTCTCTACATTTTGGAGAAAGGCAACTAACCCTTTCACTCACTCATTCATTCCGAGATCACCGGAACTATTAAATCCACAGATTTGATATTTCGTAAAGATGCTCCTTTTGCTGAGTAGAGATCCATTAAGAACGAGTTTTTTTCTTCTTTCGGAAATCGACTCAAGAAAGGGGCTGCGGGGGCGTTATCAACACAAGAATTTGAGCTATTAGACCTACAGACTTGAAATTCAGCAAGAATATTTATTTTGTTGTGCAGAGACTCCTAAAAATGGGTTTTGCCGAAATCGACTCTGAGGGGTTTGGTTACGGAGGCGTAAAAGGTAAGAAAACCTTCTTTTTAGTAATTCATGTTCTTATTAAAGCAAGAGATCAAGGCTATTAAAATATTTTTGAAAACAATCGAAAACTTAATGCTAGGGCTTATTGTGACTTTCGCTTGATAAATCCCAGAAAATCTTCGCATTCTACAGTCCTCAGACACAACTATCAGTTTCTGATATTGCAAATGCATAATGTTTAAGATTATTCACAAGCATTCGCTCGATCGTTGCAACTAATCGCTGGTCGACTCTCAGTGGTCAAAACAATACAAAACTTCAGCGAGAAGCTCCTATTTATGGACCGTACGGATCTTTCGAGAAAGATCCGCTTACGTCATATATCGCGATATTAATAGATTTCTCCAGCAATTTCCGGAATCATCTATATGGTCGCTAATTCGCAAAAAGTGGTCGGTAAGTCACCAACATAATCATCATTAAATTATCAATGCCATCTTGGCTCTATCGTCAAGATTTCGCCAAGTTTTCATAGAATCGCCATTATAATGTAAGGAACGACGTTGCTTGCGAATATTAAATTTTAGCATAAAAATATATGCAACACAGAAAGTAATAAGTAGATAAGAAAAGCCGATTCTGCTGTAAAGGTCCAGGCGCAGGCGCGGAGGAGGCGTGGAGTTGAGTTGTTTTCCTCCTGTTTAGACGCAGGCGCCGGTGCGGAGGCGGCGTGGAGTTGAGTTGTTTTCCTCCTGTTATGGTTTTGGTTTTCGAGTTGATGGGGAGTTGAGTTGTTTTTCTCCTGTAGAGGCGGCGCAGGCGGCGGGTCTGATCTTGATTCTACAAGATGGCTGTGGAATGTTTTAAATCGCTTTCTTGAATGTTTTTTATAATAATCTTTTTTTGGAAAAAAAAATGAGCACTTTTTATTATTGGAACTGAAGAATTTTTGGAAAATCTTTGCTTAGATAATATTTTAAGAGAATTAAGAGAAATGTTATATCCACCTGATTATTTTGAATATTATGAGAATCTGAATAAAATGATTTTTAAATGTTTAATTTGAGTTAATATTATTTATATTGTTTGTTAGTTTAATTTATGTTGAGATACTTTCTTTTTAAAAATAAGTTTGGGTATATTAAAAAAAAAATTATCTCAGAATGTTTAAGCGTAAATGATATTTTAAATACATTTCATACAAAAGTAAGGAAAAAAAATACTGTAAAAATATTTTGTATAAGTTTCCGACAAGATTTGGCTTTAAAAAGGTATGATTCTCCATTCAGGTATGATTAAAATCGGAAAGGTATGAACACAAAAACAAAGAATAAAATTGAACTTTGATGGAATATCCTTTCCAACACCTCCTAACGAGGTGAAAAATTTTCGAAAATGAACGATATAGGAATAAACATTTATTCATTTGAAGAAGATTTAAAAATATTTCCTCTCCTCATAAGTGATATAGTGTGTGAGAAACATATAGATTTGCTTTACGTAAAAAAAAATGGAGAGTTTGGACATTATTGTTTCATTAAAAGCTTATCTCGACTTGGTTCGAAACAACTCTCAAAACACCAACATAAAACGTACGTATGTAAAATATGTTTAAGTGCTTTGCAAACAGAATACAAACTTCTTCGGCACAATGAGATGTGTATACATAAAAGTCCTGCAAGAGTAGTAATGCCGTCAAAAACAAGTAAGTTTTTAAAATTTAAAAATTTTCAACATTGTTTAAAAATACCCTTTGTGGTATATGCGGATTTCGAGTGTGTAACTAGGAAAACTGATACTTGCTGTCCTAATCCAAGCTTTTCATTTACTAATATTTATGAAAAAAATGTCCCGATAGGTTTTTGTTATTTTATCAGTTATCAAGAGGGGTATTATAAAGATCCAGTAGTATATAGAAGTGCCCCAAAAAATTTTATTGAAAAGTTAGAAAAAGATGCAAGAGAAATGGATAATATTTATAAAAAACCAAAACCATTATTACCTCTTACCGAATCAAAAAAGCAATTATATGATAATGCTAAAAATCGTTATGTTTGTGATCAAACCTTTCACGAAAACAATAGCAAGGTTAGGGATCATAACCATGTTACTCAAAAATTTAATGGCCCTTGTTGTAATAGTTGTAATTTAGCAATAAAAACCCCTAAATTTTTGCCTGTTTTCTTCCATAATCTTTCTGGGTATGACGCCCATATTTTTAATAAGGAGTTGGGATATGATAAAAAACAAATTAATTTAATTACGAACACCGAAGAAAAATATATTTCCTTCAGTAAAAATACTTCAAATGATTTTCAGTTAAGGTTTTTAGATTTTTTCAAATTCATGTCTTCTAGTTTGGAAAATTTGATAAAAACACTAGAAAAAGATGAATTTAAATATATGAAACATTATTTTGATTCAGAAAAAATAGATTTACTTTTAAGAAAAGGAGTTTTTCCGTATGATTATTTTGAAAAGTGTAAATATTCTTGTTTACCACCTATTAGCAAATTTTACAATGAACTAAATGAGGAGCCTATATGTGTAAAGGATTATAATCATGCATGTAAAGTATTTAATGAATTTCATTTAAATAATCTTGGTGAATACTGTGATCTATATGTAAAAACAGATGCCTATTGTTAACAGATCTCTTTGAAAACTTTCGGAAAATATGCATGCAAACTTATAAACGTTGGTATTTTACCACCCCCGCTTTATCATGGGATGCTATGTTATTACAACCTAAAGTAGCTATCGAACTGTTCACAGATTACGATATGCTTCTTTTATAGAAAATGGTGTAAGAGGAGGTATAAGTCAGTGTTGCAATCGTTATGCTATAGCTAACAACAAACATATGCCAAACTTTAATCCAGATGATGAGATAAAATATTTAATATACCTTGACGCAAATAATTTGTATGGTTACGCGATGAGTAAATATCTACCCTTAAAAGATTTTGTTTGAAGTGATAACAATTTAACTGAACAGGATATTTTCAATTTATCAGATGAATCCGATGTAGGTTACATCTTGGAAGTAGATCTTGAATATCCCTCCGATTTGCATGACAAACATTCAGATTTTCCCCTTGCCCCTAAAAATAAACCCCCACCTAATTGTAGAGAACCTAGACTTTTAACTACTTTGGAACCCAAAACAAAATATATTCTCCATTATTCAAATGTAAGGCTTTATTTAAAATTAGGGTTAGTCTTGAAAAAAATTCATCGTGGTTTAAAGTTTTTCAGTCACCTTGGCTTAAAAATTACATAGATTACAATACAGAATTAAGAACTAAAGCTGTAAATGACTTTCAAAAGGATTTTTACAAACTAATGAATAACAGCATATTTGGGAAAACGATGGAAAATATAAGAAGAAAAGTAGATATACGTTTATGCTCAACAGAAGAGCAAGCTCGAAAGTTAATAGCGAAACCAAATTTAAATCGTCGTACAGTATTTTCTGAAAACTTAATGGCCGTTCATCTTAAAAAAAACCCAAATCAAATTCTTGAAACCAATACAGGTAGGAATGGCGATTTTAGACTTATCAAAAGTCCTAATGTATTCTTTTCACTATGAGTACATGAAGCACCGTTACGACTCAAAAGTAAGGCTCATGTATACAGACACCGTTTCCTTTATCTATGAAATAAAGACTGATGATTTTTATAGTGACATGAAAGACGATATTAACTTATATGACACTTCAGACTATGACAAAAATAACATTTTTTAGGTATCCGAACACGTTCGGGGTACTTTTTTAACAAAATAGCATACTAAAACATTATAAATGCTATAATGAAATTTGGTTTGCATTTTTCTTTTGTTGAGTTGAAATCCGCTAAGAGCGGTTATTTTGGAAAACGGCTCTCAACGGGATTACGGGGATATTGATAGTAAAACTTTTTTTTTCTGTTAGATTTAGACTTGAAATTTGGCTTGCATGTTCAATTTACGGAGTAGAGATCCACCGAAAATTGGTTTTGCGGGAATCCACTTGGTTTTTGAGTTACGAAAGAGCAAACATCATTCTATGCTTCAATTTTAGAGATTTTTAGAAAACACAAATTAGATAATTTCTGCCCCTTTTTTTATCAACAGGCGACAGTTACAGGTATAAGTATATTTTTCAATACAATCGAATTCTTAATGCAGGACTTAGATATCAATAATTTATACATATATATATATAAGCAGTAAAAATTTATAAAACATCATGAAATTCCCAGCGAAGCGGGCGGGTAACAGCTAGTATATATATATGTATAAATTATTGATATCTAAGTCCTGCATTAAGAATTCGATTGTATTGAAAAATATACTTATACCTGTAACTGTCGCCTGTTGATAAAAAAAGGGGCAGAAATTATCTAATTTGTGTTTTCTAAAAATCTCTAAAATTGAAGCATAGAATGATGTTTGCTCTTTCGTAACTCAAAAACCAAGTGGATTCCCGCAAAACCAATTTTCGGTGGATCTCTACTCCGTAAATTGAACATGCAAGCCAAATTTCAAGTCTAAATCTAACAGGAAAAAAAAAAGTTTTACTATCAATATCCCCGTAATCCCGTTGAGAGCCGTTTTCCAAAATAACCGCTCTTAGCGGATTTCAACTCAACAAAAGAAAAATGCAAACCAAATTTCATTATTATAGTCCTTGTAGCTCGAAAAAAGTAATTTTTTTTGTCAATACGTCCCAGTAACCACCTGCACCCCCCCAGAACTTGATTTGCTTAAAATACATTCTTAGTGGATCCCTATTCAACAAAAGAAACATGCTTAACAAATTTCAAGTATATTGGTCTAACAATTAAAAACAGGAATTTTTTTCTGTAACTCCTCTTGACCCCTCGCAACCCTCCTTGGGGGTCAATTTTCATTTTACTCTTTGTTAGATGAACTCTATTCCATGAAAGGAACATGCCTACCAATTTTCAAGCAGGATGATCAAATAGTTTAAAATGGAAATATTTATCAATTACGCCTCTTAATCTCTTGAAATTAAACTTAGTAGTTCATATTCGCGAAACCCATTTTGTAGCGGTTCTCTACTTTACGAAAGGAATCTGCTTATCAAATTTCAAGACTGTACGTCTAATAGTTTAAAAATGGGGATAATTATCTCTAACGCCACTTGAGCCCCCGCAACGCCACTTCTGGGTCTGTTTTCACAAAACCAATTTTGTAGGGGAATTGCACACTATGAAAGGAATCTGCTTAGCAAAATTTGAAGACTGTGCGTCCAATAAATTAAAAATGCAAAAAAAATAATCAATAACGCCCCTTGAACCCCCGCAACGCGGCCTAGGGGTCGATTTTCACAAAACACATTTTGTAGTGTATCTCTATCCTATGAGAGGAATCTGCTTACGAAATTTCAAACTGTGCGTCTAATAGTTTAAAAATAAAAATAATTATTTATATCTGCCCTTAACGGCCTTGGGGGTCAATTTCTCCCAAACCTGTTTTGTAGCGGATATTTACTCCATGAAAGAAACATTCCTACCAATTTTCAAGCAGGGAGGTGAAGTAGTTTAAAAAGGAAAATATTTATCTAGTACGCCACTAAATCCTCCGCAACGCCATTTAGAGGTCTGTTTTCACAAAACCTTCTTATAGCTGATCTCTACTCTATAAAAGAAATCTACTTATCAAATATAAAAACTGTGCGTCTAATAGTTTAAAAATGGAAATAATTATCTATAACGCCCCTTAAGTCCCGCAACGCCCCTTGAGGGCAATTTTCACGGAACCCATTTTGTAGCGTATCTCTACCCTATGAGAGGAATCTACTTACTAAGTTTCAAGACTGTACGTCTAATAACTTAAAAATTGGAATTTCTAACGCCCCTTAAACCCCCGCCCCCGCAAACAATTGCTGCTAATTTGAAATTACAAACAGACACTTCAATTTTATTTATTTGTATAGATATAGATTGGGATTATAATAACTATAGTTTAAATGTGACTAAAAATGTAAATTAAAAAAAAGAAAGGATTAAAACTAACCGTAAAACTTATCAATTTTTTGTTTCTTGCATTGATTTTTGCTCATGAAGCCTTGATTTATTATTTTTAAAAGTGCATCCGAAACAGCCGATGCTCTACTTAACTGAACAGTGAGATTCTCCTTTCATAAAAAAAAAAATAATAATGGCACGTGTCAGCGTATTATCATGTACGCGTATAACACTATTAGGTCTCATGAAGAGCATCGGTCGCCAGTAACCAAAACAACGACTTCATTAGCTCAGCTTGGCGTTCAATTTGGCGTTCATCTTGGCATTCAGTTTCACGGTCACCCGTATAGTTTCCGTTCCCGTAAGAATAGGGGAATAAAATATAGCCTATGTCACTCCCCGTTACTGTAGCTTTCCATTAGTGAAAGAATTTTTAAAATCGCACCAGCCGTTTCCGAGATTAGCCGGAACAAACAGACAGACAGACAGACAGACAGACAAAAATTTTAAAAATTGGTTTTTTGTTATGAGTACCGTATATACTTTTAGTGCATTAAGTAAAAAGCTGCTAATTTGAAATTACAAACAGACACTTCAATTTTATTTATTTGTATAGATGATGGCATTACTCGCTTTCCCATGGACATTTGTCATTGATGAATTTAGACCTATTCGATGAGCAGTAAGACATAAAATCCAATGATGACACAATAATGTGATTTTTGTAATGTAAATGAAAGATTGTAATGTGAAATGGAATGCTGCTTTTGTAAATAAACAACTTACTTTGTATCTTTTTGTGTAATCCTTATACTGAAATAAATTTTACAATTTGTTGTTCTCCTGTAATGTATATATATATATATACGATTGTAATGTAAAACGCAATACAAGATGTTGATTTCTGAATAAACAATTTACTTTGTATCTTTACTGTGTATGTGTAATCATTATACCGAATTAAAATTTACAATTTGTTATTAAAGCAATGTATAATAAATGTTTTTTTTATTTCTATTCAATTAAGAAAAAAATTAAAGTAAATGGTTATTACAATGAATAGTTATACAATTTATACTCTTTGGAAAAGGCAAAGAGTTTGCTTTAAACACATAAACATAAATTTTTCCTTACTTTTATACAAAATATATTTAAAACATCAGTTATGCTTAACATACTTAGATAATTTGTTTGAAAGACGTATATTGATATTTATCTTTTAAAATAAAACTATTTCAACATAAATTAAACTAGAAAGCAGTATGAATAAAATTAACAATATAACCCAGATTTATAAAAAAAAAAACCCCAATTTTTTCAGATTTATAAAAATAAACTTTTTAAAGCCAAATCTTGTCGGAAACTTATAAAAAATATTATTACAGTATTTTTTTTTCTTACTTTTGTATGAAATGTATTTAAAATATCATTTACGCTTAAACATTCTGAGATAATTTTTTTTAATATACCCACACTTATTTTTAAAAAGAAATTATCTCAACATAAATTAAACTAACAAACAATATAAATAAAACTAACTCAAATTAAACATTTAAAATATCATTTTATTCAGATTCTCATAATATTCAAAATAATCAGGTGGATATAACATTTCTCTTACTTCTCTTAAAATATTATCTAAGCAAAGATTTTCCAAAAATTCTTCAGTTACATAATTTGTAAGTTCCAATAATAAAAAGTGCTCATTTTTTTTTTCAAAAAAAGGTTATTATAAAAAACATTCAAGAAAGCGATTTAAATTTTTTTATTTCTATTCAATTAAGAAAAAAATAATTTAACTAAATGGTTATTGCAATGAATAGTTATACAATTTATACTCTTTGGAATAGGCAAAGAGTTTGCTTTAAACACATAAACATAAACTTTTCCTTACTTTTATACAAAATACATTTAAAATATCACTTATGCTTAATATACTAAGATAATTTGTTTGAAAGACGTATACTGATATTTATCTTTTAAAATGAAACTATTTCAACATAAATTAAACTAGAAAGCAGTATGAATAAAATTAACAATATAACCGTATAAAAAAACATTTTTTTTCTTTCAGATTTATAAAAATAAACTTTTTAAAGCCAAATCTTGTCGGAAACTTATACAAAATATTTATACAGTATTTTTTTTTTCTTACTTTGTATGAAATGTATTTAAAATATCATTTACGCTTAAACATTCTGAGATAATTTTTTTTTAATATACCCAAACTTATTTTTAAAAAGAAAGTATCTCAACATAAATTAAACTAACAAACAATATAAATAATATTAACTCAAATTAAACATTTAAAAAATAATTTTATTCAGATTCTCATAATATTCAAAATAATCAGGTGGATATAACATTTCTCTTAATTCTCTTAAAATATTATCTAAGCAAAGATATTCCAAAAATTCTTCAGTTCCAATAATAAAAAGTGCTCATTTTTTTTTTTCAAAAAAAAGATTATTATAAAAAACATTCAAGAAAGCGATTTAAAACATTCCACAGCCATCTTGTAGTATCAAGATCAGACCCGCCGCCTACGCCGCCTCTACAGGAGAAAAACAACTCAACTCCCCATCAACTCGAAAACCAAAACCATAGCAGGAGGAAAACAACTCAACTCCACGCCTCCTCCGCGCCTCTGCCTCCTCCGCGCCTGCGCCTTTACAGCAGAATCGGCTTTTCTTATCTACTGTAATATTAACGTATTTCCCATCCAGATTTAAATTATTTACACTATTTTAAGCATTTATTACACAAAATTCGTAACAACATATAATCTCACATTGTCACGAAATAACCAAAGAAGGAGGTCGGTAACAGCTATATAATGTAAATAAAAAAAATGGTACACAACACTATCGTCGTTTTAACATCCCAATGCTTAGCTTTAAAAAGGTATTAGGAGAAGAAAAGAAAGAAAAAAAAAAAAAGAGAGAAACGCGAGAGCCTTACAGTAGTCGCATATGCTGTGTAACCTCTGACATGTTATCGTGGTAAATACGCAATAGTGATTTTAATCATGAAAAAATGCATCGGGTATGATTGGAAATAATTTTCTATTGAACAAATATATCTTTAATGAAAATTTTATTTAGTTAACACAAGAAGTAATGCAATTTTTTATCAAAAATATTTATTCTTGTTCAATTTGGGGAAGAGCAGAGAAAAAATAGATTTATGAAAACTAAAATATGACACATATACTTGTGATTTCAAAGTATTTTAAAAATCGTTGAAAAACAGCGCCAATAAAACAGCGTCACTGTTAGTTGTCGAAACATTTCGATTTGTGTTTCATGTCGAGCATGAGTTCATCTTTCAGAAAAGCTATGAGTGGCTCGGCTTTTGGCAAACTGAAGTTAACGTTAAAATCACCATTCAAAATCATGGGAAGTGAGTGAGTTTTCTTTAAAAAAAAGAGCAGAACCTCCTTCGGTATACGGTAAAATTACAAAATGCACTAAATCTTTAATTTTTTTTTTAACTGTTTGATTTGGAAAAATATATGCGACCACCGAAATGACTGTTTGTCCATTTTCAAATAAGCATTCTGCCGCACATATGTCCCCAATATATTGACTAAAAATACCCAGTCCACTTGTTTGACGATCAATAATGTCCATATATTACTTACTCGTATTTTTTTTAAGAATGATGATTTTTGTCAGGCGCTTAACAGTAAATATAGTTATTAATATAGTTTACACAAATAAATATAACTTCAGATTTCATACAGAACGAGCCCTGACACTTTGATAATTGAGCGTAAGAATCGCAAGTTTATTCTGGATGAAGTCTAATATAATAAGACTTGCTGGTATGTGCGAAGTGGATTTAGATTCAAGTAAATGAAACCGAGTTTTTGAATTCCAATCTTTTCAAATGCTAAATTTAACAATATAAAACAAAAAGCTGGCGGCTTGATTGCTACTAAAGTTGGACCCCGATACGAGGGTAGCGAAGATACACCATCAAGCGCATGTTTAAAAATTAGAAATATTATATTAGAGAAAATCAAAAATAACCTTCACTTAATTAGTTAGTTTTTTTAATCGAGAAATCTTTTTTTGATCACAATTAAAAAAAAATTTTTGACAGTGACAGGAATTAACCTTAAAGTATGAAAAGGATTCGCATTAAAATATTTATTCAAATAATTCCATATTACTTACTCGTATTTTTTTAAGAATGATGAACTTTGTCAGACGCTTAACAGGAAATATAATTATTAATATATAGTTTACACATATATAAATAAATCCTCAGAGAGAGATTTCACACACAACGAGCCCTCAGACTTTGATAATTGAGTGTGAGAATTGCAAGCTTATTCTGAACGAAGTTGAATAAGACTTGCTGGTATGAGCGAAGTGGATTTAAAGCCATAAAAACGAAATCGAGTTTTTGAATTCGAATCTTTTGAAATGCTACATTTAACAATATAAAAAAGCTGCCGGCTTGATGACTACTAGAGTTGAACCCCGAAGCTAGGGTATAGAAAAGACACCACCAAGCGCGCTTATTGGTCAAATCAAACAGCTCGCTCTTCCCCGGCTTGATGGCTAGTAGAGTTGGACCCTGAGCGAGGGTAGCGAAGAGACACCACCAAGCGCGCTTATTGGTCAAATCAAACAGCGCGCGCTTCCCCGACTTCCTGTTACGCATTTCCGTCCCTTTTCACGAAATCACTCCAACAATTATCCAGCAACCGAGAGTAAAGATGTTACACATCAAAAGTTTGGAAAAAAAACTCGTATTACAGGATGAATAGCTGCAAGTAGGGCGCAAAGCGCAACTATTTTCTTTCACATTTTATCTTCAATGTTGATTTCTTTTTGTTTTGTATTTTTTTTCTTTATATTGTTTGAGTCAATCGCGCGTTGTTACTCAACATTTCTTTCTCCGCTTAAGGTTGTTCACTCTCATTCAAAACTATTTTTTGTTTGTTTGTTTGAGCTCTCTCCGTACTCATCAACTACTTTTTACTTTTTTTTCGAATTTAAATTAACTCCCGATTTTGTTTTTCATTAGGAACACAAAGCATTTTATTGCGCCATTAAATATATATTTTGGATATTTTTAACAATAATCAATCCAATTATACATTCAACCTTCTCCATAATCATAACAACCGGCCCGAATACATGGATATGAAAAATCGCTTGGAGGTGAAATTAATTTTATATAAAATTGATTTTTGATGTGTGACATCTTTACTCTCGGTTGCTGGATAATTGTTGGAGTGATTTCGTGAAAAGGGATGGAAATGCGTAACAGGAAGTCGGGGAAGCGCGCGCTGTTTGATTTGACCAATAAACGCGCTTGGTGGTGTCTCTTCTATACCCTCGCCTCGGGGTTCAACTCTAGTAGTCATCAAGCCGGCAGCTTTTTTATATTGTTAAATGTAGCGTATCAAAAGATTCGAATTCAAAAACTCGATTTCGTTTTCATGGCTTTAAATCCACTTCGCTCATACCAGCAAGTCTTATTCAACTTCGTTCAGAATAAGCTTGCAATTCTCACACTCAATTATCAAAGTCTGAGGGCTCGTTGTGTGTGAAATCTCTCTCTGAGGATTTATTTATATATGTGTAAACTATATATTAATAATTATATTTCCTGTTAAGCGTCTGACAAATTTCATCATTCTTAAAAAAATACGAGTAAGTAATATGGAATTATTTGAATAAATATTTTAATGCGAATCCTTTTCATACTTTAAGGTTAATTCCTGTCACTGTCAAAAAATGTTTTTTAATTGTGATCAAAAAAAGATTTCTCGATTAAAAAAAACTAACTAAGTAAGTGAAGGGTATTTTTGATTTTCTCTAATATAATATTTCTAATTTTTAAACATGCACTTGATGGTGTATCTTCGCTACCCTCGTATCGGGGTCCAACTTTAGTAGCAATCAAGCCACCAACTTTTTGTTTATATTGTTAAATTTAGCATTTGAAAAGATTGGAATTCAAAAACTCGGTTTCATTTACTTGAATCTAAATCCACTTCGCACATACCAGCAAGTCTTATTATATTAGACTTCATCCAGAATAAACTTGCGATTCTTACGCTCAATTATCAAAGTGTCAGGGCTCGTTCTGTATGAAATCTGAAGTTATATTTATTTGTGTAAACTATATTAATAACTATATTTACTGTTAAGCGCCTGACAAAAATCATCATTCTTAAAAAAAAATACGAGTAAGTAATATATGGACATTATTGATCGTCAAATAAGTGGACTGGGTATTTTTAGTCAATATATTGGGGACATATGTGCGGCGGAATGCTTATTTGAAAATAGACAAACAGTCATTTCGGTGGTCGCATACATTTATCCGAATCAATCAGTTAAAAAAAATTAAAGATTTCCTGCATTTTGTAATTTTACCGTATACCAAAGGAGGTTCTGCTCTTTTTTTAAAAAAAAACTCACTCACTTCCCATGATTTTGAATGGTGATTTTAACGTAAACTTCAGTTTGCCAGAAGTCGAGCCACTCATAGCTTTTCTGAAAGATGAACTCAAGCTCGACATAAAAACACAAATCGAAATGTTTCGACAACTAAGAGTGACGCTGTTTTATTGACGCTGTTTTTCAACGATTTTTAAAATATTTTGAAATCACAAGTATATGTGTCATATTTTAGTTTTCATAAATCTATTGTCTCTGCTCTTCCCCAAATTGAACAAGAATAAATATTTTTGATAAAAAATTGCATTACTTCTTGTGTTAACTAAATAAAATTTTCATTAAAGATATATTTGTTCAATAGAAAATTATTTCCAATCATACCCGATGCATTTTTTCAGGATTAAAATCACTATTGCGTATTTACCACGATAACATGTCAGATGTTACACATCATATGCGACTACTGCAAGGCTCGTTTCTCTTCTTCTTTTTTTTTTTTTGCGTATCACAGGTTACGACAGATGAAGCGAGTTTCTTTGGGTAGAGAATCTTGTAAAATGTAAATTTTGTAAGTTTCTTCGATGTTCGGTGGCAGCGGTAGCCTAGTAGTTTTAATCACGGACTCATGGTCGACGGGTCATGAATTCGAGACCTAGTGCCACTGAAGTGCACTCACTCAAATGGTGACACTCGATCTCCGTTGTTGTTTCCATTTCCTTGGGGTCCAAAGCTTTTGGAGAAGGGAGGTTATTGGATGTGATGCCTCTACCCCCCCCCCTGCGACTTTTGCTTGCCTCTTCGAGGGTCCCGCTATGTTGCCGCTCGTGAACCGGCCATTATTGCTCTCTTTCCAAAGTGTAACAGAAAAAAGAAATGTTTGGACCTCCGCTATCTTTTTCTATTATTTTCCTCCCTTCCCTAATCTCGAATTCCCTTTTAGGAGTGGCTCCCCGCTTATCTTATTCCCCCCCCCCCATGTCTTTCCTGTTTCATTAGTTAGAGAGCGTCTGTATTTGTGTTGTGTTGTGTTTTTTTGTCTTCCTTTTTTTGTATTTTCAATGTTATACAAAATTGTAAAGTTTTTCTACTGTATTATTCCCCCTTTCCTCAAGAATTGTGTGGGGAAGGTCCCTCATTCGGGACCACTTTGTATACTTACTTTGTTTACATTAATAAAGCTACATCTCGGAGGGTCAATTCACTGCTCGAAACCCATTGGGTGGGCTTGATTCACTCGAGTAAGTAAGTAAATGGTGAGATCTGCTCATACTGTTTGCGAAACTGTGTGAGATTCATTGGCACAGCCCACGAGGGTTGATAGAACATTTTGAATTAAATTATGCATTAATATTGTCACGTTCATTTTACCGCGAGTGTGAGGGTTCGAGTAAGAAACAGACATTATTTAAAGTTAACCACTTTTATTTAGCCTTTCACTCTTATGAGAATGCACACTGATCACTAAACCCAAGGAGCAATAAAACTTATTTCAAATATAAGCACTAATCTTGACTATTCTCTTGAACGCTCTTGCTGCCAACTTATTTAACCGTCAGCCACAAGGTGGACGGCTTCCCTTTCTCTGAGTTTTTCCTTCTAGAATTAATAGTACGAATTTCAACCACTGGTTGCGCTCAGTATGCTTTCCGTTTAGTATCAATTTTCAACCATCTCGCCGCCTACACCACCACAAGTTTGCATATACATAAAATTAAGTCCTCTCTACACCAAGCAGTTTTCAATTAAAATCACAGTTTAAAAAAGTATTTTCCCTAAGAGGATAAGTTGTTGTTGTTATCGTGTTCTTCCCGAAGTTGCCAGAGCCTGAGACAGGTTGTACTTCTACACGATAGATAGCGATACCACCTATCTCCACCCCCCCCCCAATTTAGGCATGGAACTGGAGGAGAGAGAAAATATTCTCCAGCTCTCAACACCCGAGGTTTCTACTAAGACCGCTCACAAGACTTTCGGACCCCCAGATTTAACGAGCATGTACTCCATGTGTACTCGAAGGGTATTTGGTGGCATTGAGCATTGAACCCAGACCCTCCTGTCTGGAGTTTGATGCTCTAAGCACTAGGCTATCCACGGCTCTAAAAGGATTAATAGAAGTCCTTTACAACAAAAGAATGTCCTCTGTTTTATGCATGATTCGATTGTTCCACTATTATTCGTTGGGAGCTGCAGGTAGTGAATCACTGGCCACTAAAAAATGATTTGCATATCTTATCACAAGATATGTGCATACGCCATTTTATCCTATTAGTATTACTCTTTGGTGTGTCACTTTTTGTTATACATTGAATAATAATAGTGATTTCTTAACGCCCTGGACTCCAATGCAAAAGTAAACAGTATATAGCGTACGTTGTCAAATACTTGTACAAAAAGTCTTGCAACAAATAAATATGTCTCACAAACCAAAGCACAAATCGAATGTTGCCTTTCGATTAAATGAGTAATGTAGGTGTATTGAGGTAGACTTAGACACTTTCACTGTTGCCAGTTGGCTTCTGTAGTTCCAAAATCCCTTTTTTTCGGAGAAAGTGGCCGAGAATAACATTTGATAATTAAAAGTATTCGGATCATAATTTTATTGAGGCCGAATCAGTATCCCCTGAGGCCCCATGTATTGTAGTACCATACCCTGACGGGCTAGGTGCTCCAAATCAAAATCCAGCTATAATAGAGTTGTTTTGTTTGAATAATCTATCAGTCTGCCCCCCTCCCCCCACCTCCTTGTTCATTGCATAAAAGTATGTTTCTGCAGAAGTATTTAAAAGCAAAATAAAGCTTCGCAATTTCTTTCCTACATACCCACTGTTTTGGCACCATTTCATTTGGTTTTATTCAATCTGGCCATTATATATATCCGAGAATGTTTTTTAAATTAAAAAAAAAATTATTGTGTTTGTGTGTAACTTACGTTTTATAATAGATTTCAGCACCTTCCAGAACATGTTATGGAATTGTGTACATTTTCGAAAGAAATCATTAAGAACAACTATCAAGGAAGAAAAATTACAGGATTACTTATCATTTCCAAAAGAATACTAAAATTATGAGGACGATCTCAGCAGAGCGAATCGCTTAATATCTCAGGATACTCAACTAAATGCTCATAATAATCTCTAATTCGACCACAAATCAGATAAACTTAGAAAAAATAAGCTGGAAAAAAATGTAGAAATGTTGTTCTATTTCAAAAAGAACAAATGAAAAAAGGATGAGAATATTGATTTAAAAAAAAAATTTCTTTCTAAGGAATCTTACTCGTTATTACAAACTTTTTACATATGTCCCTAGAAGTTGTTTTTAAGGCTTAAAGAATTCGAATTTTAAAACTGTCTGGATTTTACAATAGTCTTATTTCTTTTAACAATTTCTTTTATAACTTTTAATAATTTCTTTTAACAATAAAGCACCGTTAAGTATTTCCAAACGTGGAAACTATTTCACATCAAATTGTCGAAAAGCAGATTGATAAATATTTATAAATTTCAGGTACTCCAACTGTGCCTGGCCTACTTTTGGCTTTGAATTTCGAAGAGTACTCAGAAATTTGTTATCAATAATTACGTGAAATTTAAAATGTAAAGATAATACCTCGTAATTGTTTTTAGAATGTGTGTATTGTGTGCATCATTGGGTTCCTGTTGGCCACAAAACTTGGCAAGCTTCGTCCTGACAGATAAAGCGAACTAATTGTTTCGTATTGTAAACTATTTAGTTCTAACTAAATTTCTTTTCTTAATTTTGAATAAGTTTATAATTGAGAATTTAAATTATGCAATAGTTAAGGAAATATAATTGAAAAAATCTTTCCCATATTACAATCGTCTGCATTAATTCATGAAACTGATTTATTTGTTGATAAATAACCGTTTGTTGTAAAAGTCATATTACTTAAAAAAAGTTGGTATTTTTTGTAATTATTCTAAACATGTTTTGTTCAGTAAGAGAAAAGAATTTTATTGCGTAATCGACGCTGTTTGAACTTAATATATAATTAGTCAGTATACATTTTCGGAATTCTAATAATTCATCTGGAGATCTTTCAGATCATTTGAATAATTATAAGAAAAAAAGAGGCCTTCGCGTGGAATAAACTTTGGCTACTATTATTCACACTAATTTTTATTGATCGCCTAGAATAGTCAACGCGGTAATTTGAATAAAAATAATATCAAGTGATGCACATTTTATGTCATTCAGCGCGTAACAGGAAACTTGTCAAGCATCAATGAATTTCTTGATGCTTGACATCACATTTTTTGTTTAGTCTACGATGTTCCTCCAAAATCTTTCAAACCAATTTTTAATCTCGTTTGTTCGGTGCGGCTCTTTGCTGTTTCACACATAAATAATAATACACAATTAATTCTAATACTAACAGTACTAATAAAATAATAACATAATAAGAAAATTGTTAAGCAGTTTATTCTTTAGCACACAGCCTAATAATCGACGTTTTAAGGCGATCCTTGGTTTAAAAGGTTTTTTTAGGCCATTTCTTAAAAAAATAGAAAGAACTTAAAGAAGTTTTGGAGACAAGTGTTATGATAAATTCAAAATGTAATACAAAGATGAAGCACTCAAAAAAGTTTTCAACTAAATGACAAGAAATATGATTTAAATTCCCAACATTTTCTGGGAGATTTAAAATGCTTTGATTTCACTTACACACATATACGTAGGCTTAGTTGCCAGAATTTATTGCCTTACTCATTTCCTTGTGCACAAATCAAATCAATTGTTTTCTGATATAATATACACTACATACCGTATATTTCCATGTACAAGCCGAGAATTTTTAGAACTTTTTATAAGGTGTATTGTGTTACTTATTGCACCATGATTAAAATATATTATAAATGAAATAAAATTCATTTCAGAAGGTAAAAATACTAAACATTTTTATTCCGCTGCTCACTCCGTTATTATGTTCCGTTGAATGGGCGTTCTTTGTGCATCCCGACTGTAATACTGTCCTCAATCCCATATCGATGGAGGGTATGGCGATAGTGGATGTTTTCAGTCTGCGTAGATGAATCACGGTCATTGGCTGAGACGAGGAGATCCGGGAGGCGTGCCTATGGTTCTTCTTCAGGATGGAGTGGAAGTGAAATTTTGGCTTGGGCGAGAGCTTGGAGACTGCTCTCTGGTTGGTCGATGGTAGTGTGATCATAGCCTCCGACGTTATTATATTACATTTCTATTAGCCAGTTTTATAGTTCTGAAGCAACTCATTAAATCCACCCTCAGATTTTTTCATTCCCAGTTAAAACGGGATAAAAGACTATTAATCTGAACTTCAAAAATATAGACATAAATTATTTATCTCACAAATAGAACTAAACACTACTCCCAACGAAGTTCTCGTTGAAATAGGAATAACATACCCAACCTCATCTGCTTTCTTTCATCCATTAACACCTTTTGCTATAGAGTATTCCCCCATTGACAGAGGATATGATAGACATGCGTATACTATATGGAACGACACGAAAATACAATACAACATATAACACACAAATACAACATACAATATGCGTAATAAAAATCCAAAAGATGCACTTTAGGTTTATTAATATGTATGTCTCTATGAAATCAAAGATACATGATGGTAATAAGCTATATACATTACAAGTTACCTGGACAGTGAACTCGTCTGCCTAATCTAGTTGTTACCGTTTAGTGTGGAGCAGACTGATGGCTTGCACACTATAAAGATTTGGGATAAACAATTTTTTCTGCTGGTAGTGTAGGAATTTTGTCTTCATGAGTTGGAATTAAGTATGCAGGCTTAACACGATCTATGGACACAGAATTTCGGCCATTAAAATCAATTGTGAAAGTTTTCGTTTTGTGAGGTCCTGTGTATGGTTGACACAAAGGAGATTTCACACTGTCTATACTCTTAAAAACACATGCGAACAAGTCTTTAAGGATGGATTTACATAAAATTTTGTTTGTCCGTGAGGGGATGTAGCAACTGGATTCATTTCACATATTGTGTGTTTCGTACACTATTAATAAAAATATCATCGCATCGTGAAATGACACCTATCGCTGGGAAGTTGGAGAGTTGTATCCTATACAAGCTCTGCGCAAGATGCTTCGATTCTTCTTTGACAGCTGTTCAGATTCTCACGAGAACTATTGGAAGTATTTTGGAGTGTTCTCATGTGCTTTTATTGATGATTTCAAATGCGATTTAATCTCTCCACGATCCCACTGGCAATTGGGTGATACGCCGTAGAGCGAATTCGGTTCGTACCAAGCATTTTAGAAAACTTGTAATATAAAGATGATCGTTTCTAAGAGCCTTGATCTGTAGTTATTGTCGAGTGGCACCCAAATCATGATATCCAGGTGTGAAAAAATGCTCGACAAATAGTTTCGCCTTTCATATCTGCCGTGGGAATAGCTTCTGGCCATCTCGAGAATCTGTCTATCATTGTTAGTAGATAGACATGGCTATCAGATGGAGAAAATGGACCGACAATATAGATGTGTATTTCTCGAAATCGAGCATCGGGTAAACTAAATGTTTTTAAAAGAGCTTTTGTATGGCGCTAAACTTTAGATTTTTGACAAGGTTCTCAGCACTGTACCCATTCTCGTATCTCTCGTTTCATAATTGGCTAAACATATCTAGCCTATATTAATTTCGTTGTGGCTGCTATTCCTGAAAGCGAAATGCTATGTAACAGAAAATCAGTTTTCGAAATGATTTCCCAACAAATGGTTGTGGTGAGCCAGTTGAAGTGTCACATATTAGCTCAAAATCACTATTTTGGGAAAGTTGAAGTGAGGAACTTTTATCCAGTAGAAACTTTTGAGTTTCGGGATCATTTATCTGACATTCGGCTAGTTCACTAAAATTCAGAAAGGAGGATTCGGTAATTGAATTCAGCTCTATTCGTGAAAGTGAGTCTGCAACCACATTTTTGCATCCTTGCACATGTCTGATGCCAATAGAGTATTGAGATAAAACATCAAGATGCCATAATTGTCTAGGGGAACATTTATCTGGATTTTGCTTGAAAGCATATATTAATAATTTCTGGTCAGTATAAATTTGGAGGATTTCTTTCCTTCTAACATGTGTTAAAATTTATTTTATTGCCGAATAAATATAAAAAAGTTTCCTGTCATAATTTGACCATTTTTGCTGACTATTGTTTAATTTCAAGGAATAAAAGGCAATTGGTTACCATTCCCTCTCAGAGAGCTGCATTTTAAGGAGCTACCTACAACAACATCAGATGCATCAACCCACACGCTTAGAGGTGCACCGGGTATAGTATGTCTTGACAAAGTTGTCTGTGCAATTGCTTGTTTTGTTTTTAAGAAGGAATTTTCTGTATCTTCATTCCATTTCAATTGTTCAGATTTTTGAACATTGTATTGAGTTTTTTTTCCATTCTTATGTCCTTCTAAAAATTTGATTAAAGGATTAAGGATATCTGCTGCTTTTGGAAAAATCTACGGTAAAAGTTGAACATCCCTAAAAATCTACTGAGTTGTGTCAGTGTGGTTGGTTGAGGAAAATAACTGTGCATTGCACTCGGTCGGGAAGAGGTTCAATTCCGTTTTCAAAAAGTTTAAATCCTAAAAAATTTAGAGAAGTTGAGAAGCTTTTCCAAAATTACATTTTTAGACATTGAGGTAAAGACCATAGTTTTGAAATTTGGAAAATAACATTTTGAGGTATTCCAAATGCTCATCCTTCCTTTCAAATAACCCAAAGAGTGTACAGATAGTCATTTTAGGAACATCAACCGGGTTAATCGGTATTTGATAATACGTCTTAATTCAGTCAATGTGATTAAATACTTTAGCACCATGCAATTCAGACGTGAAATCAACTATACGCGGAATCGGGTATTTTTCATTTACGGTCTGAGCATTTAAAGCGCGGTAGTCTTCAACGGGCCGCCACTTGATTGTTTCTCTTTCGGGCTCCATGTGGGGATGTAGAATTACTTCGTGAGGGTCTCATATGGCCCAATCTGATCATGTTTTTAAACTCCACTCTGGCTATTTTTAGCCTATCCGGAGCCGAACGGCGTGGTTTTGCTGTAACTGGAGAACCTATCGTTTCTATGTAATGAAGAGTTATATGTTTAACAGATTGCTCAGGGTTGGGTAATTTTGTGATGCTGGGAAAGTTAGTTATACCTAAAAGTGTATGATACACAGAACTGCCTAAAATCGTTCTAACAGAATGTATAGTTGTTTCTTTAACATTACCCATTGAATGAATTTTAGTTTTCGTGTCTCTTAGACATTTGTTCCATAGATCAGGAACTAACTCATGAAAATGAAGAAAATATGCCCCGAGAATAGGTGTAGTAACATTAGCTATCACAGAAACGTTCAAGAGTAAAGTTTTCTAAATTTAAAATCTAAGGAAAGTGTTTTTTGTCCATAAACATTAATTGGCGACGAGTTTGCAGGGAAATTGCTTGTTTGATAGGATTTCGTTTTTGGTAGTTATTTGTGCCAGAATTGACACGTCCGATCCAGAATCGATCACAAAAATGACAAATTGGCTGTCCGATCGCATATAAATAGTCGACGTGATGTTTGCGACAAAGAACATGTCACCTCTCTTCTTCGCTGTTTCATTTTCCTGAAATTTACAAGGCGAAACGCATTTCTCAGGTTTACAATTTTTCCCGAAACGAAGATGATACCAATAAACGGAGAAGTCGGGATTTTTACTACTATCTCTTGATCTTTATTGATTATTACTTCTACGAAAGGGAGAAAAATGTCGAGAAAACTCTATTTTTTCGTGAATTTAATTTTTGGATTTCACACAGTAATTTTTGTTTGAAAGAATTGATATTATTTTTGTTTACAGCGTTAATCTCCATGGGAATAGGTGTAACTTCCAAAATTCTAGCCAATATTTTGGCTGCTTTATCTAAGGTGAGGTCTGCATCAGCAGCCAAAATGGTTTGTACTGATGCTGGCAACCGTTGCCAAAACAATCCGAGCATACATTTTTCTGATACTTTTCCCTTTTCTGACCACCGTGTCATATTTTTTAGTAAGTCGGAAGGTTTTCTATTGCCTAATACTTCACCTGATAAAAGCTGACGAATTTCCTGTTGAGAAGATTCGCCGATTGGTAAGCTCATCTTTCAGATGATTATAGGCATCAGTTTTATCGGGATTCGTCAAAATATCGCGCATAAGTGATGCAACCTCTGGAGGTGAGTGGGAAACAACATAGTTAAATTTAGTTACAGATTCTGGTGTTGGTTTGGGGCATGGTATAGCAAATGTACTTTCACGCATAATATAACCAAAGAGCCGGATCTGCTCTATTATAGATAGGTATTTGAACTGTACTCACCTCAGACATTGTGCAAGTAATCCTTTGGTTTCTGGTACTTGCACGGAGGATTCCGAATCTTGAAAATTGAGCATCACTTCAGTTAAACAATCCGAAAAGTCACCATTATGGTGTTATTTATTGCACCATGATTAAAATATATTTTAAATGAAATAAAATTATATCCACTTCAGGAGGTGAAAATATTAAACGTCTTTATATCACTGCTCACTCCGTTATTATGTTACATTTCTACTAGGTAGTTTTATAGTTCTGAAGCAACTCATTAAATCCATCATCAGATTCTTTCATTGCCAGATAAAATGGGATAAAAGACTTCAAAATACAGACATAAAATATTTCTGTCACAAATAGAACCAAACACTACTCCCAACTGATACGGAGCTTAAATGATTATTGTTTTACCCAGGTTCTAAGCTAAATAAAAAAAAAACTCCGAATCATAGAAAATTAAAAATTTATTTTAATTAATTCTATCTTTATTTCATTATGATCAAAACAAAAGTCAACGTACCTTGTCGGACACAGACGAGGAGCAGTGGGACGCCCGTGGTGTTAATTTTTAATGTCTACATGAGGATTTCGAAATTTTGGGTTCTGCCCTGATTTCTTTATGCACTTTCTTTTAAACTCAGACATGTCACACCGAAAAGTCTCCCCAAAACTATTTTTCCTGCGGTGCTTTCCGTTTTAATTGGTCAAGAGTACCCGCGTAATAATACAGAGCAAAACTTTAAGGATGCTTTGATCCCTTGTTATTCTCAAATTTCCCCTCTCTGAGGAATTTAACCATTTTCTGTCAACAAGGTCTAATTAAAAATTACCAAGTGCAAGGGACCATATACAGCGTACAACAGCGTCTCTTCAAAACGAAGTTTTTGTTCAAAGAGGGATAACATACCAAAGCTCATCTGCTTTCCTTCATCCATCAACATATGTTGCTACAGGTGAAAGTGGGAAGGGTGCAGTGGCGTAACGTACACCCCCGCATCGTGGGGGGGGGGGAGGGCCAAAACCTGATTGCCGCCAAGTGAATTCCAACTTGTAAATTCCACAACCCTTTGTGAATTCCAACTTGGTAGCCCGTAACCTGATTTTGCCGGGGGGGGGATTTCTGCGTTACGCCACTGGAAGGGTGGCTATCTCGATTCGCTAATCTCGAGAGAAAAAAGATAAATTAGGGGAAAAGTTTTTTTTTTCACGCGCAAGCAATTTTAATATTTAAACTTTTTGTTTTTTGAAAAATTTTTTATTCTAACAGAAAAAAAAAGTCACTGAAGTCTTTCAAAATCAGCGTCTGAATAGAAGTTTCTAAATAGTTCATGGCGCATTGGGATGTCTGAATGCAAATGATCACCATGCAGCGAGTTTTTCTTCCAGGACATGAAATACAGGTCGTCGATCACGTGCCGTATACGATACGAAATAGTTACAATATCATAATGTATTCTTAATGTTATTAGTTAAAATAAAAAATGGCAAATTTTTTTAAAGAAAAAAATTTTACATTTTCAAAAACATATAATATGATAAATAGATATATTTGTTATAGCAAGGGTTTCTGATTTCCCGGGTTTTTCCATTCCCGGGAATGTAATTGTCGTTCCCGGGATTCCCGGAAATGCATCAAAATTTTTAAAAAATTTTAAAAACAAGTTATTTTTAAATAAAATCAATAATCATTATATAAAATAAGGATGCATATAAGTTACAAAATTAATTCTTATTCATATAATGAGCTAAAAAGTAGAAAAAATATATAATAAATTGATTATTCATTTTTGAAATAGGATTTCAGAAAGCATAAGCAATTTATACTTTTATCATTCAGGCATGAAAAAAATGTTACAGTTAAAGATTTTGTAAATTAAAAATCTCGGGAAAAAAATTCACATTTGAAAAATAATTACTAAAATTAATGTTCCTTTACTGACTCACATGTGTTTGACAATTAACCAGTCAAAACTCTCTCTCTCTCTCTGAGTCAATTATTTCTCTAAAAGGTTGCTACTAAGAGACAAATATTAATATATTCTTGAAAACTCATTTGCTGCTGAAGTGCCGATAATGTACATTAAAAATATTAATTATTGTATTTAAGATATTTTATTTGTATAACCGATTTCTTGTTTATGGAATTGCTGTATTATTGTTACATAAATATAAATAAATACTAACATAAGAATCTCACACAAAAGTTAAGTTTAGAAAAATAATAAATAAGAAAAATTGCGCAATTTCTTATAAAAATATTCTCCCCCAAACAGTTTGTGGGTTCATTCCCTTCTGCAAATTGCTGATTCAATTAAATAGCTCATAATAAAGACAAGTATCCGAAATTTTTTTTGAAAAAAAAGATAAACTAAATAATAGTTTTAAGTATTAGTACTTACATTATCCACATAAATCTAGATCTTGGAACTTCGATCACATAGTGCTGGTTGACAACGAAATGCGATTGCTTTAAAAACCCAATGTTTCTTGTTAACCAAGCTCGATACACCCACGGCTAGCTGTGGAAAAATTTTTATCCCCCAAAGTTCTCATATTACTCTCTTATCCCACAGTTGGGGTAACGAAAATTCCTTCGTCCGGAAGTTCGGGCTGAACGATCGCAAATTGCCACAGTAGGTTCAGTTAACGATGTCCGAGATTGAAATGCAAGGTCAAGTCAAAAATAGCTACCTCATTGATAATTCAAGCCCCGTGTGATTCCTAGGAAATCCCGGGAACGAAGTCTAATTCCCGGGAATAGAAAAAGTACAAAAATCTTATGATTTCCCGGAAACCCGGGAAAGAAACCCTAGTTATAGCTACATGAATTAAATTTTTTAACCGGAAAATGTGCTCCATGTTATGTCATTTACTGTAATATTCGCAAGCAAGAAAACGCCTGTGCTACTGCTACTCTACAACAACTTTTTTTTTTGTCGAAAATTCTAGATTTTTTTTTCCACAAAATTTTTCGAAAATTTCGTTTAGTTTTTCTAATACAACACATACACAGTTGGAATTGATAAATCACTGTTTATAAATTCAATCGAACAATATTCTTTTTTAATTCAATTTATTTTATTTATCAAGATAGAAAGTTGAAAATACATCAGAACTATAATGTAAAATAATATGTTTTTAAAAATGTGAATAGAAGTATGTTTTTTTCTTCAAAAACTAAGTATGTAAAAAAAGAAAAGAAAAAGAAAGAAAACACCCTGTTGTGTAGAAAAATCATGTTTACAAAAAGTGTACATTAAGTTTGCAACTTTTCTCTAAAAATAAAAATATTTTAGTTTTCGGTGAAATAAAGTAAAGCATTAAGTATCTTATTAAAATACATACGAAGAGCTTATCTCATCTTTGGAGAGAAACTAGAAACTAAAATACTTTCATTACAAACATTGACAAATAATGGATTAACAAAGTATAAGGAATTTCACATAAAACCTCTAATAATGTTGTAAAACACTTAACTGTATCGAATTTACATCAAAACTTAACAAAGGTATCAAAAAGCGTTAAAAAAATTATTGTAACAGTTAAAACATTAAAACAAATGTATATTAACTTCACTGTTGCCAGAATTCAGGCAAAAAGAAATATATAAGAATTACAGGGAATATTATTTAAAGAGAAAAATAAACAAAAGATAACCTTTCTTTACATCAAATCGTTTGGCATTATCTGAGATGTTTTCCGATAAATATTTTGCCAACATTTCGGCATGTGTTTACTAAGATTAATCTTCAGCTCAGGTTTGTCCTTGTCACTTGACTGCGGTTCAAAATGACGATGTCTGTCGCCAATAGTCCTCGTAATGCGACATTAATAAACACTGCCTCACCGCAGCCTTAAAATTCCAGACTCCTCGCTTTTTCAATTAAAACACTATATCTGGTGAACCAAATAAAAGTAATTTTAAACGAATCAAAATTCAACTTTTCAAAAATAAAATTTTTCAGAAAAGTTGAATTTTTATTGGGAAATTTCTGAATTGTGAGTAACATATTTTTTAAAATAATAATTACTATTATAAAGAGAACTAGAAATTCAATTGTAATTCTTTTGCTGTTCGAAAAAAATCCTGATTTAGAGAAAACTTTTCACAAGAAATTCTAAGAATGTTAACACAAATTTTAATAGATCCTATAATTTTCATAGAAAAAATTAATTATTTTTTTGTGCAAGGGATATTTTTGTGAAAAAAAATCGCAAATCTGATGCATCAACAAAAAAGAAAAAAAAATTGCACAAAATCTACAATGTTAATGACTACGTGTAGAAAATAGTAAATTTTGGACCCAGTAATGAGTTCCAACGGTGACTTATTCTGCGCAACAGGAAATGACGTAATCAAGGGAAAACATTTATCTAACGATTTCGAGCAAGTTTAAATTTATCTTTAAGAGCGTTTCTTATTATTATAAGACAAATAATGATAAAGATAATACAGGATACTGACATTTCAAAAATGCATGTATGATTACTTTTAATTGTAAAAGAATTTTATGGTTTATCTTGTGTATGTGGATTAGAACAACGAAATGAAAACTTGGACGTTTGAGAAACAAATGTATTCCTTTAGAATGAGAAATTCACTAAAGGTCACATGAAAATAAGTGTAAAACAATTTATTGTTTTATTTATGCTTAGTTGAGAGGGAGAGAGTAGATGCTGGTTAGGGGAACTGAAAGCTGCAAAGGAAAAAAAAAAAAATTATTCCTATAGTACAAATATAAGTCATATACAAAATGTTCTCTTGTATACCAGTATGTACATATTGTAACGAATTTCACTGTTGGGTTCAGGGATTGAATAGACTTTAATCAGGACAGCGATAAAACAGTTCTTTATTATCAGCCCAATGAAGAATACAATGTTCAGAAAGGCACAAGAACAGCCGAAGTCAGTAATACAACACAACAGTAACACAACGCAATGTACTGATCCAGCGGGGAATAGATCAAATTCAAAGCCGTAGGCTTTCGTGCTCTCTTCGACATAAATCACAACGGAATCACCCGTAAAGTAACAGAGGCTGAGGGCGCGTCTGAGCTTCAAGAAATCTGAATAACAACTGCCCCATGTTGCATTTCAGTATGCCTTATATAGACACGGCGAAAGTGGAAGAACATTCCAGAAAATAGGAAAACCGCCCGGAACCGGAAGTCGTTAAATATCGCCAAATTTGGCGACAAATTAAGTTGCCAAAACTGTCGCCAACTAAACGATATCTCGCCAATTTGGCGAGATACCCAAAGAGCCCCATGTTATTTACAAGGTCCCATAGCAATTGATCTAATTCACATCTTTACATGCAATAAACATTAATCCTGCACTATTTTTCAAGCAGAATAGCAATTTTGACATAATTTAACATTATAAACACATTTTAAATACCAAAATCGTAACATTGCTCCCTCCTCAAAGACTGCACGTCTGGGGCAGTACACTTGAGCAGAAAGCCATTTAAATCAAACAATTACATTATTTTAAATATAAGATAAACAGAGGACAATGAAAGTATACTCAACATAACAAATAAAAAAACAACTATTTACAGGACTATTCACAAAAGGAAATGGTTGAAGGTGATGAAACCATGGTTTAAATTGATCCCTAAACTAAGTATTGTTACCATAATACGGAGCTAAGCGATCGTAATGAACGACTCCAGGCTTAGCATTCGTAGACTTACGGATTCGAACCACGACGTCGTTCAGTCTTTTTAGAACTGTATAAGGCCCTTCCCACGATGTTTGAAGCTTCGGAGAAATTCCTTTACATCGGTGCAGGTTCCAGAACCAAACCTTGTCACCTTCGTTAAATGTATGTCCTGTAGCTCTTGCATCGTATCGGATCTTCATCTTGTCCGTCGCGATGTTAATGCGACCTCGGGCAAATTGATGAATGTCTTCTAACCGTGCCTGGAGATTCTCAACATAGTCTTCAGGCGAAGAAGGCGCATCCGGTGGACGTCCGAATACGAGATCACAGGGGAGACGGAGTTCACGACCAAAGAGCATATTTGAGGGTGTAAAGCCGGTAGTTTCATGGACGGCACTTCTGTAAGCCAGCAGGAACAGCGGTAGTTTCTGATCCCAGTCTTGTTGGTTCTTTGAAACAAGGTGAGAGAGACTATTCAGGATCGTTCGATTAAATCTTTCTACCATGCCATCCGATTGTGGATGTAGAGGGGTTGTTCGTGTTTTATCGATTCCCAGGATTTTACAAAGTTCTTGGCAGACAGCAGAAATGAAATTTCTCCCCTGATCGGAATGGAGTTGAAGGGGTGTTCCCGAATCTTGAAATCCAATTCTCCACTAACACTTCTGCAACAGTTGTCGCTTCCTGATCGGGAATCGGATATGCCTCAGGCCATTTCGTGAAATAATCCATGACAGATAAAATTTATCGGTTATTGTCTTTTGATCGTGGAAAAGGTCCCAAGATGTCGAACGCAATTCTTTCGAATGGTGCCCCTACATTGTATAGGTGTAGCTTTCTGCGACTACGTCTGTTCGGTCCTTTACGGGCTCCACAGGAATCGCAGGACTTGCACCATTTTTCGACATCAGTTCTTACGTTATTCCAATAAAACCACTCTCGAAATCTCTGCATGGTCTTCATAACTCCGAAATGGCCACTTGTTGAACTATTGTATAATTCCTTTAATACGTCAGGTATTCGTGATCGAGGGAGTACTAACTGCCACCTTGATGTTTTGCCATCTTCAGATTCCCATTTTCTATACAGGACGCCGTTTCGAATGTGAAGAGAATCCCAAAGAGCCCAATACCGTTTGATACCAGGATTAAACTAGAGATGTCTTGCAAGAGGGTCTCACACTAGACGACTCCATGCGTTCAATAATGGGTTTTAGGTCAGGATCCTTCATTTGTGCTTCGCGAACTTCTTCATTCACTCCAAGGGTCTAAAAGTGATGTAGCTGACGCAGTGATCTGGCGCACAACCGGCACCGTTTTCCCATATTTCATCTCAGCTGTAGAGCAAAGCGACAATTCCCTGAACAGGGTTTTCCTGGACAAGGCGTCTGCATTTCCGTGCAAGGATCCTTTGCGGTGTCGGATGTCGAAGTCGTACTCCTGGGGTTTCTGTATCCACCTAGCAATCTGTCCTCTGGGTTCTTGAAATTCAAAAGCCATGTGAGAGATGCATGGTCTGTTCGGAGCAGGAATTTTCGCCCGTAAACGTAACTGTGAAAATTTTCAACAGCTTTAACGACGGCAAGTAATTCTTTCCTGGTGACGCAATAATTTCGCTCGGGCTTCGACAGGCACTTATTCCAGTAAGCGATGACACGTTCTTGGCCGTCGATTTCTTTGAGATAACACTGCTCCTACGTTTGCATGGCTGGCATCCGTATCTAAGATAAACTGTTTATCAGGATCCGGATAAGATAAAATATGCGCGGATGTTAAAGCCTCTTCAAGCTGGTAAATGCTACCTCACATTCCTCGGTCCATACAAATGGACGTTTGTGCTCAGTTAACCTATGAAGTGGTCTTGCGATTAAGAAAACCCTTTTACGAACCTTCTATAATAAGTGCAGAGCCCTAAGAAGCTTCTCAATTCGTGCACATTCCGAGGTTGCTCCATTCTTTAACCGCTGCCACTTTTCAGTGGTCAGTTCTTACGCCTTCAGCCGAAATTATGTGTCCAAGGTAGCTCACTTCACGGCGAAATAAATTACATTTGGCTGGATTTAACTTCAAATTGGCTTGTTTCAATTTTTTCTAGCACCTTCCTCAGATTACTAAGATGTTCTTCAAAATCTCGCCCCACGATAATTATGTCATCTAGGTAAATAAGACAAGCTTCAGGAGAGAGTCCTCTCAACACCGTCTCCATGAGGCGCTCAAAAGTAGCAGGTGCATTGCATAGACAAAAGGCATAACTTTCAATTGCCAAAGTCCTTGTCCGCTTGTTGTAAATGCGGTCTTTTCACGATCTAACGGGATCCATCTCTACCTGCCAATAGCCACTTTTTAAATCAAGAGTAGAGAACCACACATTTCCAGATAATCTGTCTAGGGTGTCATCTATTCGGGAAGAGGGTAACTGTCTTTCTTGGTGATGTCATTTAAACGACGGTAGTCCACGCAGAATCTCGTTGAACCGTCTTTTTTTCGGACCAAGATGATGGGAGAGGCCCAGGGAATAGTAGTAGGTTCAATGACGCCCTTTGCTTGCATATCCTTTAAAAGATCTTTTACCTCTTCCACTTTGGCAAATGGTAATCTTCGAGGATGTTGTTTAATAGGAGGATGATTACCTGTGTCAATTCGTTGTTTTGTTAAATTTGTTCTTCCAAACTCCTCGGATGACTTGGGTACCAGTTCCTTAAATTCACGAAGCATTTTCTCTGCAGCGCTTCTCTGTTTCTGAGTTAATTCTGTGGTTTTTAGCAAATCCTCTGTTAAATTTTCAGATGACACATTTGATGTTTGGAACGAACTTCTCTCAACACAGGTCACTGGGGTACATGTGGCTAACACCTTACCTTTCTTAATAATTTTCGGTTTATCACTTACGTTGGCACATCTTACTGGTATGGCTTCTTTTGTTATGTCTACAAGTGTTGAAGCTACTAAAACCCCTTTTGGAAAATTCTCGAAATCAGGAAATTCAAGGACTCCAATGTCGAATTTTTTTTTCTTGGTCTGCATATCCCTTCAATATTAGTTCTTATTCGATAACAGGGTTGGATTTCACTTACTCCTTTTCCGAAAAAGGGTTACATCTTCCGTCGTAGAACGCAAAGAGCTATCTTTAAAGTCCAAAATAAAATTGTATTTCTCTAAAAAGTCCAGTCTAAAATTGTCCGTAATTTTATGTATGCGTATTTCCGAAGGTTATCTTGATGTTCATTTTGCCAATAATTGGAATTTTGTCACCGGTCACAGTCTGGAGGGTAACGCAGGCGGCGT
>BMAO01012661.1:0-132181 GCA_019973975.1 Trichonephila clavata | reverse complement strand
ATTGGCCACTGGTCTGCCAAATTTTGAAAAAACGCTAATTTGGCGAGTTTTTGTGTGTCGTGTTTTAGAGTAGCACCCTATCACAACACGATTTTATCTTGAAAAATCATCAAACCTAGCACTGAAAGAATCCTGCAAAATCAGTATTAAATGTCCCGTAGTATCGGAAAGAAAAAATCCAAAAGTCAATCTTCATTCTTTTTGTGGTACTCATTTGGCAGTTAATTGTTTTCTTCCAAACATGCTCCCTCAAATTCCAAAGTCTCCTATGTGCACTTCCTTTGGAAATTCAGGGTACGCAAGCAACAATGGAGTATTTTCTACAGTATAATTTTCTCTTGTAGTTCAATTAAGTGAATTTAAGGTGATTTTTTTCATGCTTTTGTTTTTCACAACCACACTTAAATAAAACTGTAAAAAAAAAAAAAATGGTATTTATTGTCTAGTCAATTTTTTTAAATTTTTCAATAAATCTTTGCATGCCACTGTGACATGCACTTTTTAGCTTTTGTGTGATTTTTTTGAAGTTTCTTTTTCAACATTTGTAGACATTAAATCAAAAAAAAAAAATTCAACGTGGTACTGCATCACAGATGAAAAATAACCAGGAACCAAATTATAACATCTGTCAAGTCAGCATAAAAGCAATAATTTTATTTTTCTTTATTATTTTGTGTATGTCGCAAAAAAATATATATTTCAATTCTTTTTAAAATACATTCATTCATTTTGTTCCCTTTTTGACAAGGGGTACTCAGTGTTACCAAAATTGTGGAGGGGGTACACATATGTCAAACTCTAAGAGTAACTTGGGCCATAAAAAGTCGATATTAGTAGAAATGCAAATTTATTTTGAATACATTATAACAAATATTTAAATTACCAACTAAAATTAAATGCTTACATCCTGACACTTGACATCACTTCTCTATTACTATCTTTTCTGTTTCCATAGGATTTTTTGTATCGTGTCAATTTATTGGCCAGACTGCAAAAATGTTTGCTTTGAGTTTGACACCCCTACTGTAGATATAATTAAAAATGTAGCATGAATTAATGCATTTTGAGACAATGTAAAAGGTAAAAAGACGCATAAAGAAATCTTGGCAAAATCCTAGAACAGCACGTCTATATGGTGACCAAAAAAATTTAAGACATCGGAGACAGAAACCTTGATAAAATATGGTTTCTAAAATGGAATGGTGAAACAGGAAATTTATGCTTTGGGTTGATTAAATAACAATTTCAATTACTTACAAACACATTGTCTTTCCGAATTTTGTACATCCTTGCGAAGATATCAGTCTGTCGTTCATAAACTAATCAATTTCTTACCTCTTTACATCAAAAAAGTTCATGCTTCTAATAAGAAAACTTCCAAAATGGTTTCTAAAGGAAAAACAGTAAAACGTTACATCTGAAATGCTACAGTAAGAAAAACATTGGGAGTGCATACTTTAGGTTGATTTAATCCACATAATCATTCATATTAAGATACTGTTAATCCTTCATTCATGCACTATTCCATCATTCCTTTCTTAACACTTGCATTCAAAAGAAAAAATTCCATTTATACTTCTGAGAAGAAAAACATGGTTACCTAAATTGTTTCTAGGATAAAAACAAAGATGTCACTTTTAAAATGCAGTAATGGGAGAAACATTGGAAATGTATGCTCCTGGTTGATTCAATCAGTGTACCTCCTTTCTCTCAAACAAATGTTCTTTCCACATTTTTCCATTCAAAAAATCTTCCAAACCTACGAAATTGATGGTTCAACTAAAACTTGCCACTGCCGAGAAAAACAGCAGTTGCCAACTTGGTGCTGAAATTAAAAAATATTTGTTGCAAAATGGGGGGGGCTGTGCTATGACCCAACTGAAACATTGACCTTATTAAAATATGATTATTGTTTCTGATAGCCCCATTTAAAATTCAAAAAGGAAACAAAACACTCAATCATTTTGTTAAAAAGATATTTAGTTTTTCTACCCCTTTTTGGGCAATTATATTATCAGTCGACCCATTATATGCCAAAACTATTCTTTAATTTTTTCAAAAACAAAATACATTAATATGGTAATGTGAAAGGAAAAACTGTTTTTAAGTTTCTATGTGCATTCGTATATAAAAACTACCAAATGTTTTTGGTGTTTTTTTTTTTTGTGGGGGTACATTGGCTAAATATGCTATCAACCACAATATTGTTGATAATTTTGTGCTATTTTCAAATGTGGATATTTCTAATATATTAATAATGCCAGGATATTTTTTTAAAGAATATTTTTAATTGCTGCAAATGGCACATTTCCACTTTAATTTACTTTTAAATAATTCATATTTAAACATTCCTTGTTCAACAAAATTCATTTAAGCACCTTGCAGCTCTTGGAATATTGCAAGCTATCAGTAATTATTTATATTCATTATTGATTAATTTTAATATATGTTGCATAATTATTTTACATATAATATAATTATGTAATACAATTATTATTATATTGGTTCCTTTCAATATATTTCAATAGTTCTTTAAAATTATTTTCCCTAATCACACCTAACAGTGCTCCTTATGTTATGGAGTATAAATTAGGAGAACAGAATGCTTATACTTTTTAATGAGGTCTGTTGCCAATAGCTCTCGTGTTGCTCTTACCCACTGTGAAGGGGGCCGATGCACATTCAATCTGTTGAGGCACCACAGAACCGTGTATTAATAATCAGGGTAACCATATTTTAATGTATTAACCCAACTTGACCAATGTCAACAACAACTTGCCATGTAGCTTACTGATCAAATTAGCTCAACGTTTAGAAATCAAAAGATGCAGGTTTGGAGAAGGGATAGTAGGATGTTAATATTTTATGAAATAAGAAAAATATTTTCGTTAATATGAAATACTCAAGTGTGTTGCATTCTATGTAAATTTGTTTTAGGAAAATAACAGGAAAATGCATTTTATTCTCTTTTCAGGAAAAATTTCTCCATGAAAGAATTAAGGTTGATGGCAAGACTAATAACCTCAGTAATCGTGTCACCATTGAACGAAATAAGTCAAAAATAACTGTAGTTGCTGACTGCAAATTTTGTAAAAGGTAAGCCATAATGCATGTTGAATTTATTGACTTAAATGATTTCCTTAAATTAAATAAATTGTTTCAGAGTGGTACAATTTCTTAAAACATGTTATTTTTGTAAGTATTAAAAGAAATTAAATTTTGATTGAGAAGAAATGTATAACCATTCATAGGGTTTTAATTTGTATTGGTTAAAATAAAATTTGCCATGTGTTTTACATTGGCAAAATCTCTGCTGTCTGTATTAACTAGGTTTTAAAAAGCTGTAGTAATTTTCTTTGTCACATATACAGTATACTCTCGTTATTTCAAGCTTTCGATACTACGAACCTCTCGCTAATTCGAAGTATATGCTCAGCCCTTAAAAAACTTGATATTTCAAACTAAATCAATACGTTTAGGTAAATTCAATATTTCAAAGTAATATCTGTGGATGACCAGGCTCCAGCACATGATAATTTGAAGTTATCTTATAAAACTCTCGACGATTCGAATACTTACTATCTAGAGTCCTGTAACAAGCAGGTTGGAGGTTATATATTTTATGTTGTGGTGTCTTCCCTGTAAGGTAGCCTCTTTAATGACCATCTGTCTGTTACCTCTTTGTGTTTCCCGGTTCCTCAGGCAAAGATTGTGTTTTTTGCATCAGACTGGCATGACGATTTATGGCTCATCTGTGTGACTTATGGAATGTAGCATCAAACAGTGCATGGGCCAGCCTGGCCCCTGCATTGAAGAACCAATAGTGTTGGGGACAGTGTCTGAGGGAAACGGGTGCAAAATGATTTTATTGCAAATGAGAAGGGATTTGGTGAGGAGTGAAAGAGTCTTGTTCGAGAATTGCTGCATAAATGTATTCTTTTAATACATAACTTTTAACTTCTGTATAATATTTATACTGTGTATAATATGTACTTTTTAAAAATATTTTAAGTAATTCTACACAATTGGTTTATTACATAGTTTGAAATTTAAATGTGTTGGAAAAACTTTTCATTTTGTTTATTTTGGGAGTTTTCTTACCCTCTTAGTAAATATGTATCAAAATAAGTTACTCAAAATCTGTAATTATTTTTTTTTAATATTATATAGGCAAATAAAGCTATAAATGATAGGAAAAAAGATACCTCATCATAATGAATTTGAAAGATCCCGAAATATCCATTTACCTAAAAAATTAGTCCTGCACATATTAGAGAATTATTTTTGGTGGATTGCTAAAATCAAAAATTAAATTATGTGTCAAAATTCTTTTGTATTGCAAAAAGTACCTACAGATGTTCGTAAGTGTATATACAGTAAAAATCGCTTTTCATGAAACTGAAGAGACTTAAATATTTTTTCATGGTGAAAGGTTTTTGAAAAAAAACCATATATCAATTAAATTAAGTTTATTAAGAGTTTATTTTAATTATACATAGACATGTATATGTGCATATATTTAATAAAGATGAAACAAGAAACATTCACAAGAACTTATAAAAATGTAATGCAAAATTTTAGAATTTTCTTTTAAAAACATATATTGAGTTTGAAAAATAATCTGATATTTTTCTTTGCAAGCCCAGTGGCTGAGTAGTAGTATATTGGGCTTCAACACCACAGGTTCGAGGTTCAAATCCTGGGCTAAGTAAGGTCGACTCGACATTTTATCCCTTCAGTGGATCGATAAATTAGTACCAGGCTTGCTTGGGAACTATACACCGAGAGTTTGGTATCAGACTGGCCTAAACATCTGCACATGGACTATTGTGCCACTGAGTTCAGTACAGTTTAGTATTTTTCTTTGCATTGCTTTTTTAGCATCAAACTGTCTGTAAATTGTTCAATAATGTCCATTTTGTTATTCATTTCGAATGTGTGGGAATAAGAGCTGCATGAATAATATTTTTTGAGCTTTGTTTAAAATCCAAACTGTCTTTATCTGTCATAATTGTGGCTGTACACACATTATCATCATCTGCTGTGAATTCTTCCAATAATACAATAGGATAGTCCAATTCAGCTGGTGTTTTCTGTATTTTGTTCATTCCCACGAGGAAAATCTTCTTGTGTTTAGATAAGAAAACTGCATGAAAATACATAGTTTGTAGGGACTGTTGCATTGTTTTGTGGTACCCGATATTTTGTCTTAAACATTTTCACTGTATGTTCATATTAGCACTCATAAGATTTTGAGTTATTACAATCATTTCTGTTATTCAATTCTTTTTAGTTGGTACTATAAAATTATGTGGTATACATTTTAATTATTGTTCCGTCATATTTTAGGTACCTGAAATACCTTGCAAAGAAATACCTAAAGAAACATAACCTAAGAGATTGGTTGCGAGTTGTTGCAAATGGAAAAGATTCTTATGAACTGCGTTATTTCCAGATCAACAATGAAGAAGATGAAGACGAAGAAGACAACGAATAGATCTTTGGTTAAATAAAAATAAAAACTGTTGTAATAAATTTGTTTGGATTTTAAATTATTTGATATAAATTTCAACAACACGTATTTATTCCCTGCATGTTATTTTATCAAATTCATAATTGCTATTATTTTAGTTTAGTTTTGCATTAGAAAAATAGTAATGTAAATTTCTGAAATTATATATTAATGCATTTACCAATGGGCAAGTGTTAATAACATGCAAGGAATAGATGTTAAAGCCCTGCCGGACTGGATCTCAGTTCTCAACGAGATCTTTTATTTTATGTGGGAAGAAAATCCTGGAGCATTTTGATAATAATTTTTTAGAGCATAGAAATCACAAAATATGTATTGGTTTGATAGAATTAATTGAATTTTTCCTCTTGAATCCTGTGGTTGACATTGCATGAAAATCAACGAAGAAAAACTGTGTTGCGGAAAGTGAATTTCACTACTGAAAGATAAATTTTAGTGACAATTTGATACATAATTTTTTCAAAGATTCTATTTTACACTTAATTATCATATGATACATAGGCTAATCAATGTCTTCCATTCCCTTATATCAGGGGGTGGCGAACCTTAATAGATCAATGTGCCATTGTTCCTTAAATGTTTATTAAGGTATAGACGTGCTGTCAAATAATTTTGTCTCATGATTATTGGGAAAATAAAACTTGAGTGCTCACAACCCAAAACTATTTACTACAAAAAAATACATTTTGCACTGTATAGTAGTAAATGCTTTAGTTGTACGTGTAATTCAAATTAAAGTAACAAGTGCGACTTCTGTTGTTGCAGATTAGATGCCGAATAACTTATTTTAGAATTGTTACTTTTAGCAGAATGGAGTCGTTTGTCAAATGGTTTCTACGTGAATCTAATGTTATTCATCTGTGAAAAGAATGACTCTGGAGTTAAAGATAGATGAAAATATGGTTAAAAGCCTCTGAGGCCAGCTTCTTCAAACTGTTAAATGTGTCTAGAATCAAATTCAATGTTTCCAAAATTTGGTTACTGGCATTTTTACTTATATTGCTTGTTAAACTTTCTGTTTTAATAAATTCCAACTTTTTCCTTGTTTCAGTAAATTTTTTGAATCCATATTGAACTAGACTGGAAATCAATCGGTTGCATTTCCAATCAATCGAATTGGGACAAGTCCAGTTTATCAAATCAAGTCACATGAGGATACATAATATACGTGAGTGTTCCTGATAAATCTTTGAACTGAATTTGGGAAGTACTTGTAATATATCTGAAAACATGCAGTTTACTGTCAAAAGCACAAATGAAATCCTTCATGATGATAATTGTGTTTTATTTCTGCCTTGAAGTTTAATGTTCAGTTCATTGAAACATTGGCATGTCTGTGAAAAACAATTTTGAAAGCCACATAACATCTAAAAGCTGTGGGTATTGTTCAATTTCCTGCTCATTTTACAAATACAGTCTTGATTTCTTCCAACCAGTCAACAAATCTTGGAGTATGTTCCCAAGACTCAACCAGCAATCATTATACATCAGTAAGCCATTACACAATGAGTTGACTACATCCATTAAAGCATATTGAACTTTTAATTTTTTTACTGAACTAGCCCTGTTAATTAGTTAAAAATTGTAAATATGACACAAATAACCTTCAAAATACAGTTGTGTCAAAAAAAAGTTGGCATAGACAAACTTTACAGTGAAATTTGTTATTTTGAACTAAAATGCAAACCATTTAGATTGGTGGCATGCCCAAAATATGTCCTGTGCCATTGGTTCACCATCCCTGTCGTATCTCATTGAAAGCAGCAGGATTGGATTTTAAATCAGGCAAGGCATAGTAATCAGTCAAAGAATTATATTTGTTAATCATGAAATTATTTGCCCCTTCAGGAAATGATTGGTGTCTGCTCAGGTATCATCCTAATCACTTTCCAAGATTTAGAATTTTGGGTTTGCTGCGAATAATCCATGTATAACTTGAAAGTGCTATGTTAGTAATTGGTCACACAATGGTCAGTCTGTGGAATTTCCACAAGTGGATCAATCATGAAACTTTACTGACAAAAATATTATGTATTTCAAATAAAACAAGTAATTTTCAGAAATAAAAACATGTTTGGGGATAAGTTTTGCTTAATTTATAGATATTCATTTTTTTTTTCAGTTAAAAAGTTGTTTCTAGCTGTAGGAAGAGTGATCTATCTATAATTGTGTTTTTAAGAGTTTTATATGAAATTTATTTTATTAAAAGTGTGAAACAAACTCATGCTGTAGGACTGTAACTTAAATGTAAACATTATTGATTTCAATTGCATTTATTCAAGATTTGAGTCCTTTTATTTAGCAAAATATTTAATATTTGCTTTACTTAAACTAAAAAGTATGAAATGTATTATATCTGGTACTGTGCTAAGAAGACATGCAAGTAATGTTGAAAAATACTTTTAAGTTAGCAGAAATTTAAATACATATGTTTTTATTCCTGTTAGAAGCAAGATGCATATGTACTAATGTAATTCTTTGTAAGAATACTTTTATTCATAGGATTTAATAATACTTTTATCCATATCTATATAACTAATTAAATAATAAATTAACTAAAGCCAATTCTCTTTGTTACTCTAAAAAAATTTTGGAATTGGCATTAATATCTTAGCATTTGGATAAATTTTGTAGGTTTCACAAATATTTAATACATACTATTCATCTATAACAAAGATTTTCTGACTCACGGAACCCTTAGAACTAAGGTGTTTTGGTAGAACTCCATTTCATACACTTAAACTAATGTATTTTAAAACAATTTAAAGTACATCAAAATGTTATAGGTACTTTATATATAAAAGCAAAATTAAAAATTTTAATATAATTGGCACAGTATGCAAATATTTACCCTCTAGTAAATATAATTGTACCCATGCATTATATTTACTAGAAAATTGCTTATATTATTTTACTCAAACTGTGTTGAAGTCTAGATTTATCGAAATTATCTGTAGTCTCATATCATATTCTACATTTAATTTGTTTTTGTAGCCACTCAACAATGAGAAATATTTTCCACTTAAATACATTGTTCTGAATGGCATTAATAGGTTTATAGCTGTGTGAGAAATAATGAATTTGCAACAAAAAATTTAGGAGCTGTTCTTTCTTGAATTTAGATTCTGACGTTGAATCTGTTTAGTTGTTCCCTCTTCGTTACTGTGTCTTTTTTCCACAAATGAAAAGTGTTTTTTCCATTAGAAAACTAGTTTTGCAAAACATTGTACTAACTAGTATAAAATTATTTCGTGAAACCCGGGGTAGTAAACAGTAGAATATTCAGTCGTAGGTACTACATACAAAGAAAAACGTTTTATTATATTAATGTGATTTTTTTTTTTTTTAGTTTTAATGACGGGCAAGCTTTAGATATCAGTGGTTATGCAAGCTTCATACAGAATGTAAATATATTTTGCATAGACATTTATAATTTTCTTTTCAAATTTTAGTTGTGGCTCGTGGAACATAGTTTGAAGATCACTGATCTAGAATATGTCGAAGTTTCTCACCTAAGTTTCTTTTTAGTTATTTTACCTTAATTTAATGAAAAATAGTTTGGAATGTTGAATCTAATTTACTCGTTCAATTATGATAATTTATTAATAGCAAGTTTTTCCATAAGATTTCTACATGTAAAAACTAGTTAAGCATGATGGGGGCCCTGTATCACTAATAAGGCAGTAACTATGTCCCTGATTGGGGATATATATATGGTTGCATTGGGTTTTTTATAGTTTAATATTGGATTGTAGCAAATAAAACATGCAAAGAAAATTCAATTTCTATAAACCTATTATAAATAACATCCTTAGTTTGTCTTTCTTAAAAGATACAATGAAAATTCGAAGCATCAAAACACAGTATACTAAAGGGCTTGTACATGTTATACAAAATAATTTTTCCCGTATTAAAATTTTTGGAAGATGCATTCATAAGGATCAACGAGATAATGTTTTGATTTTTCATATATTACTAGAAAGCAGGCCAATAGTTGTAGAATACTTAAATTTAAATAAAAAATATCCAGACAAATTAATAACTTAAATCAGATTAAAATTTAATAACATTGAAAGAATTTAATGTAAATGTGATAGATTTCTAATTAAAATCATTTGATGCCTATTCTGTTAGAGAACTCAGTGTTGTGGAGTCAAGGAAAAACTACATCCGTGTATTTTTTTGTTTACTTAAACAACTTTACAGCAAGGATGTCAAACTCAAAGGCTGACTTGGGCCAAATCAACAAGGTTTAACTTAAGGTGGGCCACAAAGAAAATCAATACTTATAGAAACAGGTTTATTTCGAATAATTCATAACCAAACATAAAAGTACAAGAAAATTTTTAATATTTTATGTCCTGATACTTGACATCTCTTCTCTGCTACTATCTTTCCTATTTCAGGAGAAATTTTGATGTTATATATTGTGTGCCAATATACTGACCGAGCTGCAAAAATACTTGTTGTGGGCAGGGAGTTTGACACCCCTGCCTTGCAGCATATCAATGTATAAACCCTCAAATGAAGACACGTGAATTATGTACATGCAATAAATCCTTTATTTCAAATTTAGGAATAATGATTTAGATCTCTATCATGGTTATTTAATAAAACCAACTAGAATACTGTCAAACCTGTCTTTGTGTAGTCCTTTTCTAAGCAATTTTTGTTACAATAATTTGTGAAAAATTATTTCCGAAATTTTTTATGCAATTCCTATATACTGCACAAAAAACTTGTTTGGCCATATGTGGAATGTTTTTGAAATTAATAAAAACTCATTATACTATCAAAAATATCTTTCTTTTGTTAATGGAGGGGGCATAAGTAGTTCTATTTGGTTTATATTCCTAATTCTACTTTGATAAATTTAAATTTTGTACATTTTGATATTTTTTTAAAAAATAATAAAGCTCAGTTTTAAACTTTATTAACATATTTTCTTTATCAAACTAAATGCATCTTTTTCTGTAAGAATTTTCAAACAGTTATTGATTATGAAGATAAATGGAGTTTGGTATACCAAAGCTTTAGTGCAACCAAAAACCCATTTGTGAGAGCATCCTTTACAAAAAGTATTAAATTTGCTAATATATTGTTCATATTTAATTGTTAATGTGATCGACAATGAAAACAAAAATTTTCCTACCTCATAAGAAAGAAAATGTAACTACAAATTGCTTTTAAAAACTTCAATTGCAGCTTTTCAGTCTTATCATCAATACCAAGATACTCCTTTAAAAAATCTATTGCTTTATGGCATTTTACTCTTATATGTCCAATGAAAATGTAATAATAGCAGGGATCATCAGTGACTTCTAGGGGACGCTGTGCAAAATTAGGCTTTACCTGCGACCCTTTTGTCAAATTCTGTGTTTATACATGGTAAGTTCAACAAAAGTAATAAGTTTCATGAGAATATTCTTTTTTCTACTTTTAAAATTCACAAAATTCTGTTAATATTTCATTTTCAATACTCATCAAGTTTAAATTATTCAAATGTGATACAGTCACACGATTTTTCAAATTTGGGGAAATATATCTCCATGAATAATATTTGATGATTAAAGTTCAGACCATGATCTTATTGAGGCCCTAGGCCTATTTGACCCATGCCTTAAACTTCCTTGGGGATCATGGTCATTTTAAAAGGAAGTATCAGATAGAAAAAAAAAAGTGTTCAGCAACTAGTATGTTTCACATGAAATTTAACTGAGATGTTAATTCATTAAAAACAAGTAATATATAAAAAAAATTAAGTAAATTCCCACTTGGATCAACAAAAAAAAATTATTTTGTTTTAGTTTTTATTAAATAGTTACAATTAACATAAATATGTATATACATATGACAGAATCACAACATTATGTGGCAATTATTTTTGTTATAATTATCATTAAAGTATCGTATTGTCATCCAAAACAATCATGTATATAAAATTTAAGTTCAACTGAATGCTTTGAAACGTGAGGTGAAAAAATCTTTTAAGTTTTGACCCAAGTCACTAAAAATGAAGCCAATGTGGCTGTATCTGTAATTCTTTAAATAATTAATTTCAGTCGATTAATTATAATCAAATTATCTCATATTGTTACCCAAAATAGTAGTGTATAGAAAATTTTAGATCAAATGAGCGCTTTAAAATGTGAGGAAAAAACTTTTTCAAGTTTTGACTTAAGTCGCCAATATGGCTGTATTTGTAATTCTTTGAAAATTAGTTTTAATCAATTAATTTTTATTAATTATAATTTAATTACTGTATTGTCACACAAAATAATCATGTATATAAAATTTCAGCTCAATTGAGTGCTTTAAAACGCATTTTATTAACCATTGAAAATTTGAATAGAAAGTGTGAACTAATAGTAGGAATTGAAAAATGATACAAGGTGGAATTTGAGTAATGCTAATTATAACATATACACAGTAGTAAACATTTATAACCCCAAAATACTAAACATACTTAAATCTACCTAATAATCATACATCATTATATAATCTTTACATTTTATTTTTGACGAAATACATAAATGAATAACTTATTTAAAAAAAAAAGAGAGAGAGAAACCAATATCAAAACATGTTTATTAGAAATAAATAAATCCCAGCAACAAGCCCAGTGATGAATATTGTACGAAAAAATCATGGACCTGTTATTGACAAAATAACTATGAATGTAAATCACTAAAATTGCATAAAAGTGTACTGATATCAAACATACCCTGAATATCATGATTGTATAAGTGACAAAAAATTGTATTACAAAAAAATATTCAACTCTATAAAAAGGTACTTTAGAATGTTCCCTTTAAGTATTATACATATTTATGTCCAAAAACATTTTATGAACTAGTTCAATACTATAACATTTAGTACAAAGAACTGTTTTATTCAATGATTTATATTAAGCTAAATGAGTGAGTCATAGTGCAACCTTAATAAATTGCATAGTTTAAAAATTCCCATAGTTTTGCACATGTTTGTGTCACTAAATGCATATTAATGTAAATGCTTAAATCACAGTGGCTTGCTAAAAATATTACAATATGAAATATAATCTTTTGAATATTTTTAATAGATTTAATATTTTGTAAAATATACAACAAAATTTCAATCATAATGTTTAAATTATAATTAAAAGCATAATTGGAGATTTCGAAAGCTTAGCTTTAAAAAAATAACTAAAATACCTCTGGGTCAAATTTAGTTAAATAAAAGGCATTACTTCAAATTTCTAAAAAATGTTCGATGTAATGTACATCGATTACCTAAATACATAAAAAATAAACTAATATACAAAGCAATTTTAAACAAGATTTATACACAACCCATTAAACTCTTTACAAATTAATTTTTTAATTAACAAAACAAATAAAAGTGTTACAAAATAAATGCTTTAAAAAATTTATTCCTAGTTCAAATAAAATAAATGCAGTAAAAAAACTGATACATTTTAGAAAGAATAGCTTGTGATTATGGTTGCAATTTTTTTTATAAAATCATTTATGTGTAAAATATTGCAGAAGCTTAACTATATTATAATTTTCATTTCAAATGATGCTAAAGTGTACTAATTTCATTCATCACATTAAATTAGTTTTAAAAAAATTCTAAAAGTAGAAATTTCAAGTTAAAGTACTTAAAATATTGTTTAAATGATAATCATCCAAAAAATGTCTTTTTAAAAATGCAAATTAAAGAACAAAAAAAATCATAAATCATATAGAATCCCAACTGGTTCAGGTCTAATTTGGTTGTTATTCTTATAACTTGTCTCTGTCAACTTTTGCAATGAAGCACAGCTTCATTTGTATAAAAATAAAATACTTGTTAAAAATAGAACTTGTTGCATATGAAAAAAGTGAATCAGTAAATTTAAGGGGGGGGGGGGGTCCATACTTGCAATTTTGAGAATTGGAAAAAATATTTTTAAATTCAAAACTACAAATACATCTAAACATTAGCAAAAATAGTCAGAATTATCACAGACCTAATGATGGTACGCATCTTTTCTTCAAAAAAATGAATTTTAGTATCAAATTTTAAGTATATCATAAATGCATAGCAAAAGCAAAATGTCATGGACATTACAAATAAGCAATCTAGGAACTGACAAATTTCAGCATACAATCACATTAGTTGAACTAATCACACATGTAGCTTTTTAAAAGTTCTCTATTTCCTAATCTCAATGCAAGTAAATTATAGAAAATATTAAACAGTAAATAAACTACTATCACTAGACAACTGTTTTTAAGATGACAGAAATAGCTAAATCAATCAACAAGCAACAACACTTTACAAATAAAGATGTTACAGAGAGTGTATTACAATCATTTTGTAAAATCAAAATATAACATTTTCAATCATTTTCATTCACAACTTTGTTTATAGTAGAAATAATACTGGAAGAGCTTTACTTAACTTCCCAATTCAATCCCAGTTCCTATAAAATTAATACATTTGTTATTTCTTAGTACATCCAGTACAACATTATATAATCTAGCAAACATATTTATTTAAAACAGATAACACTATACACAAACAAAACAAAAAAGGAAATAGTTTAAAAACCTAAAGAGTTCATTTCTTATTTCAGATACTCAACATTTATATTTAATATCTTATCGCCTAAAGTTAAAGGGTTACTGATTGATAAAAATTGCAAAGAAATTTTTTATTTAGAATAGTAATCCATGTTAATATTAAAAATATTTGTAAAATTTTCATGTTTCTGTGAAAGAAGCACAAACCTATTCAAATCTGTATGGCATATAATGTACATACAAGTACAAAAATCCAAAATAGGACTATTTCTCTAATTTAAACATGAATTGATTATACAGACTTTGCTCGAATTCCAATTGCCATAAAATTACAATATAAATCAGCGGTCAGCAATCTTATAAGCTGTGGTGTGCCAAACCAATCTACCAATATGATTCAGTGTGCCATGCACAATAAAAAAAAGGGAAAATAAACCTTTGAAATTATTTGATTCCTGCAGCAATATATGCAGAGTTAGGGAATAGAGGTCAAAAACACAAGTTTTATTATACATTAATTATGCATCATTTGCAGACATTCATTAACATAAAAATAAAAGCAATATAAAATATAAATATCCTTTCAACATAAATAAAAAATTTAAACTGTATGCATAAATATGTATGTTTTAAGAATATTTATAAAATAAGAAAACAAACATGATTATTTTTCAATATAAATAAAAAATTAAAATCGCACACATATTTTGCATTTTTAAGAATATTTATGCAAATAAGAAATATAAAAACAACATAAATTATAAGTGTTCATGTAAAATAAAAAAATTTTTAATTTTAATGGAAACCTTGTCTTTGTAAAACTCTGCTTAAAATCGCAATATCAAGGGTGTTTTATGCAACTTTCAATTTGACGCATGATTCTGAAAGTTCAGCTGTTAAACAATTTCTTTGTGGACTCAAAATATATTTCATATGAGGAAAAATTTCTTCATACATAAATGTAGAGTGAGTGAGTGAATATTAACGTCCCACTGTTCAGCTACACAAGGGCTTTTTTTGGAGACGGTCCGCGTAATTTTGAACCATGGTCAAGTGACGGGGACGACACCTGAGCTAGCACCCCCTCTCCTAACTACCACACCACACCAACGGGAGGACGTTTGAGCTCTCGACAGATTTTACGTGCATCGCTCCCCTACACGGCGGGTCTTCAGTGGTACTGGGATCGACATGCTAGCCACGATCCGATGCCTAGACCACTCGGCTACCGCGGCCACATATAAATGTAGAACCGAAAGCAGAGCATATACCATTTTCTTCAAACTATTAAATCGCCCCAGCAATGACATCAAGCAATTTAAAATAAGCGTTGATTTATTGTTAGAGTAATCTTCCAGATTTTTCCGTAATACAGCGAATTTCGCTTTAAAAAAATTCTGAAGATGTCAGTTTAATAAGTTTCATTTCAAAATTATCAACATCCATCCACTCAAAAATTGACAAGAGAGCAAGAGAAAAATATATAAAAAATAAAATTGTGTTCGAATATCTATTTCTATTAGCTTGTTCTGCACCAAAAGTATAAAATAAAATAAGTAACTTCTTAACTAGAACCTCATAAAATTGTAGTTACTCTTAATATCTATTTAGAAGGGCATTTGTTATGAAATTAGATTCTCTTAACTTACCTTATTATCCCACCAGCATTTTTCTGCCGAATTTATTTTCAATCCAAATTATGCATGTTGATAGAATAAATATTTTTTTGTTTATTACATTTCTGCTGCAAAACATTTGTGTTAAGCAAAATTTTGATTTTATTCCTAAGACTTGTTTTTCTTTTACTGTCTCTGCTCAAGCTTTTGTTGGTAACAGTGCAAGATACTTTCATTTTTATTCATTATGCAGCAATGGGTGATGCTTCATTTTACAAGTGTAACAAAATCATTTTGATTTGAGTTAAATATTTCACACTAGTAATGAGTCACATTTAAACAGAAAATGTTTTCTTATTACATAAAGCACTTGAACTACATGCAAGTTGAATTCAGCAGAAACGTTTTATGGCAGATAATTAAAAGTGAGAAATTGCTTTTATTTTAAAATGCACGAGGCATAGACAGGAGCCAGATTTAACTTAATCTTATAATTTTGTATTCTGGTGGAGTGCCACTGAGATATGTTCCCTGTACCAAAGATTGCTGATACCCTGATATAGACTATTGGTAATGAACAACACAATTTTATTTTCATTCTCTACAGAATATGATTTCAGATCTTATCCGAGATTTTGAAATATATGCCAACTTGCTTAGTGAATGTAAAAAACATTTATAAGAGTGCAAAATATTTTTTTATAAATAACCTAATAATTAAAACCATACTAGTTCTGATTTTAATTATTTTTAAAATAAAAGAAAATTATTGGTTTATTATAAACATTCATGAATATACTGAAAAAAATTTAGATGTCACATGATGGCAAGATCAAATGTTTCAAAATATTTTACTACACACATCAATTAATAAAAACCAATAACTTCTTCACTATGTGACAGATTTTTTTTATACATAATATGAATTACACAAAGCTTATAACTTATTTTAAAACATACAAATTAAAATCATAAGTAGAATTTTTATTTAGAAAAAATTCAAAAACACATATACTTACTTCTGCTATTAGTTTTGGTAAAGCAAATGCTGCTCGATGAGTATCTGGAGTATAATATTTTAAGTTAAGCTCTTTTAGTAATTCAACCGAGAATAAGTTCAGTGGCTGACGGAAATTTGTATCCTAAATAAAAATATTTATTATATAGTCAATGTTTATATATAGATTTTACCACAATATTCTTAAATTTTTTCTTACAGCATATATATTTTTTATATCAAATAGATACCTATAAAAATGTTAATTCATACATTTTTGATAAATCGTACATTTTAATAACCCACATGTAAATTAAAATTATAAACAAATTACCTTTAAACAAGTAAAAAAACTGAGTTTCTGCAACCGCAAAATCAGAGAAATTAAAAGAAAATATTTTTTACCTTCAACTTCAGAGTAAAACAGACAAATTATATCATAAATTGAATATCCTTTCTTTTAATTGAGATTTGTAATTTCATTTTATTTTGTTAAAGTAACATCTGTTCTTAATGGATTTGTTCTGCACCAAAACTATATAACTGCTCCTAAATATTAAATTTTTGTTACAGACTATATTTTTCAAGTTAAAAAAACTTAATAAACTTTTTTATTTCTTTTTTAGGGAACTAACAGAAATTTTTACACACTTAAAAATTCTTTTAATCTTGGACAATCTTACACTCATATCAAGGAAAATAAATTCAGAAAATATAACACAAATAAATTGACAATGTAAATGCATACATCAACTATTTTATAATAGGTGACCTAAAATCATTAAAAAGAAAACAATGTAATCTGATCAAAATATTTTGAAAAGAAAAAACTGATTCAGCTCAATTACAATTGTCACATTTAAACATTAGTGCAAAAACTTAAGCTTACTGATGGTTAAATTTGCACAGAAATTTAAACAAAAAGCTTTTAATTTCAGCTATATTTTTATATCAATTTTAAAAATAATAGCACTTAAATTATAACACACAAGAATTCATTGACTTATGCCTGAATTTCGTTTTGGTTAGCAAGTAGTAAGTCAGAATTATAGGGTTGTAATAGATGTTTCCATCCAAAGTCAGTAGGCCAGCCAGAGCACTCTGCTTCTTGAATGTCATATTTCTTATTTTTTAACTTTCAGTACCAAACCTTCACAGAGTCATATGATACAACAAGTGTACCTAAAAGCTGTATACATGAGTTGGTGACATTCTGAAGCCGACTTTTTGCAACAAAACTAGAAACAAATGTTGGTTCTAATCTGGTAGCATAATAGTTTCAATTCAGACACCCTGTACTTAATGATGATGATATATTTTTAACAGATTTTACAACACAATATTCTAAAGCAAGTTTTTTTTCTTTCAAATGCTGAAAATTGTCTGGCAAAATACAAGCAAACACACCAACACAAACTGTTTGCACAGACAATATTAGCAGTGGCGGGAAGGCTTTCCTTACAACTAGATATATTTTTCAACTCTATATCAAAATAAAGTTGAAAAAATTTAATACAATACAAAAAACTACAATTTTAATAAACTATTTGACTGAAATCAAGTACGTTATGAAAATTGTACAAACTAAAATCCGAAATTTATGTACATATAATTATTTTAAAGATAAATATGGAGTACGGAAAACCCAATATTGGTCAGCTAACACATATAAGCTTAATAAAATCAGATTAATAATTTACAATCTTAAAAAATAGTTTTCAAAGTTCATTGTCTTACTGGAGAAGTAGAACAACACAAATATCCAATTTGGCCCCCAGGATAAGTTGGAACATAAGAAGATCCATAATCAACTACAGGAAAGATTTCTTTGCACATTTTTATCATTTCTGCAATCAATTTTCTATCAAACCAAAAAGATTCTCCTACAAAGAAATTTTTTTTTTTTATTTATGTAAAAAAATTAATGACTGAATATCTTTTGATTTAGTAATGTGCCGCATATTGTCAGAATTTTGATTAATTGTATTTTTTTAATATGCAAAAATATTTTCTAAAATGAAATTTTTTTATTTTTAATCACTTAATAAAAGTTTAAAACCTCATAACTTTTTAAAAATTTTATAATAACTTAATAAAATTCTATTTTTGATCTTCTTTAATTAAAATTTGATTTAAAAAACATATCTTACATTATGAATTATGACTACAGAATGTGACAAATCAGAGTGTACAAGAACAAGAAATATTCTATTTTTGAATTTCAAAACTGCACATCAAAGATTTTAATCAAATGTTATACCTTGAGAAGCAATAATCCCTCCAGGTTTAAGGGCTTTCTGTAAAGATTCATAATATGGCCTTTGAAAAAGACAAACAGCTGGACCTAAAATAGATAACTTATTGTTTTAATCAAATCTACAAGGAAACTAAAAATATCAAAGGAATTTTTCATGTTATGTGATATATAGATAACAAAGCTCCTTTACATAATAAACATCAATTTCTTTTTCAAATATTTTTATGACCACCCACCCAAGTAATCAAAAATCCTGCAATAAAACTTCAATTTATTCATTTTTAAAAGAAATAAAAATGAATAAATGTTAATAATTATCACATTTTAATAAATGTGAAATAGTTCCTATAAACAAAAAAGAACATTAAACATTTTTAGTGTAACACAGTTTTGTTTATCTTTGGTTTCTCTCTTCCTTTCCTAAAAATTACACAGATAATGCAATACATGCAAACCAGGAGTACTCAACCTTTTTTCCGCTGGGCCACATACATATGGCAACTATTTCATGTGGGCTGCAATATGAGGATTAGAGGAGGGGGGATGCTATAAGATAGACATTTAAAAAGCAGAAATTTAATCAATGTATATATATAAATGGTTCTGGATTTTATTTTAAAGCTATATTAAACTCTCTCAAACTCAACTCACAAAAAAATAGATTTTGTACATTTTTTTATGCAGTTACAGGGAAATTTAATTTTCTTTTCATCAATAATCTCAAGCCCCTTGTTTGCATTCTTCTGTATAAAAACAAAGCCGCCATGTATTTCCGCAATTTGATTTTATCTTTTGACAATTCTTCACTTATTTTTTATTTTAGATATTAATTTATCTAGTGCAGGATGATAGCAAAGAGTTTTTACATGAATTCCAGACTGAAATCATTGTCTAAAATTAGTTCATACTTGCTCTTGTGCAGTTTTGTGTTTCAACTTTATTCAAATACTTTTAGATTATACTAAAAAAATCTGAACAAATAACTGAATTTATCAAAGAATCTGTATCAATTCAAATGTTTATTCTTAACAATTTCTCATATGCTTATCAATATATAATATGTTTATAGAATGTTTTTGTTACCCCTGCATTTTGTGACATTACCACCAACAAAATATTTTGTTACTGTTGCAAAAAAATTTTTTAAGAAAGTCAATTTTTCTCATCTTGAAAGAGGTCTTCAAGAAAAATAACTTTCGAAAAATGTGTGCTTAGAGGTATAGTGACGAGGAAAATTATATTTTTAAATATAACATTTGCATGACAAACCAAACAAGTTGTTGATCCATGTTTGCTTTTCTTTACAAAATAGTCAAGATCCCAATCCTCTTGAAACAACATATATTCTTTAGAAATATTTTGCTTGGAAGATAAGCATTAATTAAAAATTAGTTTCATCTACAAAATGCTGCTGTTCCACTGTTATTTGTTATCACTAATGGTTACAATTCGGAAAAAAAAGTTCTCGCAATTCATACCTGCATAACATTGATAGCAAAATTGATATATTTGATTGCTTGATTGATAGAAATTCTCGCTAAAGTTTTGATGCATTGTTTTTAAATAATTGAATTTGTCAGTGCAGCGAGCCACAACTGGGCCACTCAGAAAGGTCCAGTGGGCCACAGGTTGAGTATCGCTGATCCAAACCAAACAAATTCACAATGTCTTTTAAAATTGAAATTCTGAAACATTGTATAAACCTGAAATTAATGTTCAAATTAAGTTACAGTTGGACTTCTACTAAATGAAGTCACTAAATCCCGAAAAAAGTTTGTTAGAAGGAAAATTCATTATATAGAGATTCATTTTCAATAAACTTTATGTGCTTGGTTCCAGGAAAAAGTTTGTAAAATAGAGAAATTTGCAAAATAGAGGTTCCTAAAATGGAGGTCCGAGTGTACTATATTTTTTTCAAGAATATTTAATACTAAATAGTTGATTTTGCATTACCGCTTCATTGAGAAGCATTTTCAGGCAATTTTAACTTGTTCAGAAACAAATTATACAAATGATTTATTTATGCAATTTAACAATATTTTTATATAATAATTCCACCTCGCCTAAGATATTCTAAATATGGATAATTTTTAAAAAACTTTTCCCTCCAATTTTAAGACATTTTACAAGCAAAAATTTAGCAAGGGGATACAGTTTAATAATTGTATAAACTTTTTCAGAAAAATTTTCTTTCTTCAAGAAAAAAAATTATTTTTTCAATAAATACTTTAAAATTATTTAAGGAACAATTTGAAAATCATATAGATTTCTCAAAATGCTTATTTTCCCTGAACATTAAATATTTTTTATAGTTCCAATAAATACAAAAAATTAAACAATCTATGGCAAAACTCTAAAAATTGAAACCTTTTTTTTTTTTTACCTAATTGGAAAATAATCTTACAAGGTTTTAATTGTCCACAATACTTTTTAAAAAATTCATATTTTAATATGTTTTTCATGAATTTAATTTTTTGTACATATATAATTCAAAATGTTAAACATTCAAGATGTTTAATATAATATTTCTTATTACTTTTGTTTCTGTGAATAATTCTAAACTTACATTTTGATGCGATTGATAGAATTATGTTGATAGAGTTACAAAAAATGATATTTAAAAAGATGTATAATTTAATAACTTCTTATGAGAAATGAAACATGATTTTAATACCATGATACACAACAGCATTTACATATTTATTCTACAAGTTTAAAGCAAATACTTCTTTAAAAAATTTTTTAACAAATGATAAAAGATTAATAATAACACACTCATATCCATAAATTAAGGATAATGAAGTTGGGGCAAAGAAAGAGATAGAAGCAAAACAAATTTGACTTATTTATAAAGTCTATTTATTAAACAAAAGGTAAAGAACAAAAAAGATGCCATATGTTTGACATAATTAATAAAAATTGTGATTCTTACTCCTGGAGCAAATTTCAAAAAAGAACCTATTTACAAAAAACAGTTTAACATGGTTAGTATGATGGTTAATATGGAGTATGTCTCCCGGATGATGCAATACACACCTTACAATGCCTACGCATGCAGAGTACCAAATTATCAATCTGATCTTGGGGAATATTACCACCACTCCCATCAAGCAATGCCCTCCGAAGTTCTGGTAGACAGGTGGGAGGGGGTTGACGGGCTGCAATTCGTCGGCCAAGCATATCCCACACATGCTCTATTGGATTCAAGTCCGGTGAGTATGCTGGCCAATCCATACGAGTGATATCCTCCGATTGAAGGCATTCGTCAACAATGTTTGCACGGTGAGGACGGGCGTTGTCATCCATAAACAGAAATTCAGCCCCCATGGCGCCCCGAAACAAACGTACATGTTGTTCTAGAATGACATCCCGATAGATACGGCCTGTCATCGTAACACTCTGAGCATGCAGGTCAGTTCTGGAACCAAGAATAATTCCTCCCCAAACGAGTCATCCTGCACCACCGTAACGGTGTCGTTCAATGGTGGTAACGGGTACCTGGCGCTCTCCATATGAAAGTCCGGTGAGAATCAGACTGCAAACTAAGCTTGGACTCGTCAGAAAACATCACACAAGACCACTGTTGCGGTGTCCACAATTCATGCTCTCTACTCCAGGTTAATCGCAGGCGACAGTGAGTTGCAGTAAGGGGAACACATCTGACAGGCCTACGAGCATATAGACCAATGTGCCCCAAGCATCTATACACGGTCCACCTTGAAACTGTCGTATGGGTAGCTGCTGACGAGATAGGTCTGATGCTGTGCTCCGTCTGTTTCTTTTGGCATTAACTGCCAAATACCGGTCATCATTCGACGTTGTAACTCGGGGGCAACCTGTGCTGTAACATCCACTCACATTACCATCATCTTGGAATTGTTGCTAAAGCCTGGAGATGACACTGGGTGATTACAAGTTCCTCGGATACTTCCACCTGGGTACATCCACATTCCAGTCATCCGATATTTCTACCATGTAAAAACTCATCCAAATGCTTCCTTTGTGCCATAACTATGCAGTTATTGCACTGAAAGGTTTTTAAAGCGCTTGTGAACAATTTTACTTCTTTGCCACCATTCCTTATATACCCCTCTTTTACACTCTCATCATTGTGACGTACTATCAGCGCATCTGGTGGTTTCCTGTAATTTGCATATTCTTCTTCAAGATGTGTGTGATAATTCTACAGGTGAAATTTTTATTTTAGAGTTTAGTTTCTGTGTGATTCTGAATTATCCTTAATTTATGGACATGAGTGTAATTAAAAAATTTCCTTACCTTTTGGATCAGATGAGTCAGTGATTATGACATCAAATTCATGTTGGTGGTTCCTCATGAATTCTGCACCATCTCCGATGTATAATTTAAGCTTGGGACTTTCAAAGCCTTTAGCCATGAAAGGCAAATACTTCTTAGACACTTCAATTACTTTCTAGGATAGAAAACAAAAATTCAGTTTTAAAATAAAATAAGATCAAATAAACTGAAGTGGATATTTGATAAATTTATAAAAAAAGATTTGTTTTTTTGCCACAAAAACTTTCTTAAGTGCAGATGAATGTGCATATATCCGTCCTTCCAAAAGTACAATTTTTTTGCATGGTACTGCTCTATTTAAAACTAGCCCCAGAGCTTTGGAATACAATTAAATGGCTTTGACAGTGTTGCTTATTTCGGAGAAAAGTTAGGGAAGGAATTTCAAAGAGTATATTCCAGGAACAATGAGTCATAGCTAAGCAGTATTGCATATTTTTCTAATTGAGTAGGTTGTGCTTTTTTATCCTTATTTTGTTCTCATTTTTGAAGAAAGTGCATCAAGAAAATGTGTAGTTTGTTCACAGAAGAATATTTGCTCTGAATCCTGCTATCAATGCCCTGAATGTGATGCTGGTTTATGGGTTCAACCATGTTTCAGGACAACAGCTCTTTATAACTTTTTTTATTATACTGTATTTCTATAATTAATTTTTGTATTTTCATTTTCTTTCCCTTTCTTTTTTAAAGTGAAAGCAACAGTTTTGATGTTGCAATACATGTGCCCCCCCTCTACATTTGCTCCAATAAACCACATTATAACGTGTGCCTGTGGGAGAAACAATGGCACTGAGGGGTGAATTTTGTAAGTTTTTCTCGGCAGTTAAGGGGTTAATTAAAATTCTAAGTTAATATATACCTATTTATTTTTAGAGAACTTGATAGTATGCACAAAAATATGTAGCTTTTGATCAACAATGGAAACTGTTTATCAATATAACACACTTAAATATATATTTTTAACTTAAATATTACAAATATAACCCATTTACTTCATCAATTTCGCACAATGTAACGGATTCAACCATAGGATGTTTCACAGCTTCTCTAACAGCACCCCCATCGCCTCCACCAATGATCAAAACCTGCAGGAAGAAAAAATTATATTTAAAAAAACCCACAACTGATAAAAAAAGATTTATTTATCAAATGCCTGGCCATTGACCATCAGGTCACTAGGCAAATTAATAAAAAGAAACAAACCTAATTTTTTTATTAAAATGTTTGTATTAGAAATAAATAGGATATATATAATTAGTATAGCAATAGTACTTTTTTTAGTCTCATACTAGCAATATTTATATTCATATAAAATGAGCATTTTTTAAAATGTTATATTAAACTGTATAAAACACAAACACATAACTCAATCTGAAAGCCAAATAGGAAAAATGAAACAATAATTACACTTGTATTTCCTCATATTCCACAGGAATCCCTTAATTTCAAAGTTTTAATAACCTAATAAATATTTAACCTCCTAAATGAACAAATCTTAAGGAGATATAGTACGATTTAAATGCAAATCTTTGATTTAATGTTTTTCACAAATTTTTTTCTTGAAACATGTGTATGTTATATCTATGCAGGATATTTGCTCAAAATATAAAAACAAACCATTTAATTTTTCAAAAAAAAATTTTAATTTATGAAGTAATTTTAAAACATTTCTTCCTCATTGGCTCAACAGTCCCAGGTGGGCCTTGGCCTTCTCAAGAAGCCTTTTCCAGGGTAGCCTTCCTCCTGCTAGTGTTCTGCAATTCTTAGTTCTCAGAACTAAGATATCTTTTTCAAGGTCATCAATCCATTGAAGATTTGGCCTGCCCTTTCTTTGTGTGCCAATTGGTTGGGCATTGAAGACTTTTTTAAAGGTGCGGTCTTCGTCCATTCTGACAACGCGACCTGCCCATTTAATTAGCAATTTTAAAATATTACTCCTACATAACTGATGCACACAAATAAAATTTGATTCACAAATTGGTCAAACTATGTAGAACAAAAGTTGACATAGGTTTCAAATTAACCTGATTCAAATTCATAAAATATTTTTTTATATTACTGCTTATCAAAACTCTTTAAAAATGTATAAATTCTAAATTCAATTATTTTTAAAGAAGAACGGCTTTTTAAAAAATAAGAATGGTACATTAATTTTTGTGACATGTATAATAGCAATAGTTAGAAAAAAAAATATCAAAACATAAGGTACAATAGAAAAAATGTCTTAGCATTTGAAATGGAAAAAAAAATTAGTGAATTTAGTGAAAAAATTTTCTGAGATAAATTAGTTTAAAGTTTTTATTTGCTATCGGGAATGGGAATAAAAACACAAACATTTTTAACTTAGAGAAGTAGTTTTTAGACTGTGTTCCATGGAACCCTGGGATTTCACAAAGCATGCCCAGGGGCTCCATGACTCAAAATAAAAATCAAAGAAAAACTAAATATGTATGAAATATAGATTTATGTTTTTTATGGAGTTGTATAGCCAGAAGTATCTATAGTAGTGTTTCATAATGAGGGTCTCACACACAGACATAGCTAGTTCCAAGTGGGCCGTATATCAAAATTCCTTGTGTGAGGGCCCTTATAGCAGCCCTTTAACATTTTATGATTGTTTTGCTTACACATGCTAAGGTCCCTTTTACTTGGGAGCCCCCTATCATTGATACGCTCATAGCTATGCCTTTGGTCTCGCATCTCCGGGGGGGGGGGCAAATAAATTCAATACCAGACAGCCTGTTTCTCGTAATGTTCTGCAACTTTTATAGTATAATAAAAAAATATAAATAATTTCTTTTTTATGTACTTCCTAGATTGTGAATATTCTGTTTATGAACCCCTAGGTTCTGTAAAATAATTTTACACTCATTAATGCAATGCTTTGCAAACCTAAGTGGAACAGAATGAATTGGATTTAGAAGAAAGTGGTTAAAACTTATTCTACTAAACACCTTTTTTAACAAGTAGGAAAAATGCCTATAATAAAATATTTTTTTGAAAAAACACCTGTAAAATAACATTTTGCAGAGGAGAAAACCAAGGATAAATGAATAAATCAGAAGGCTTGCTAATGAAGAAGGAAAAACTGATTGACATATTTGATTTTAAAATCCAATATGTTAAGCACAAACAGCTCCTAATTTCAAGCTGCAAATTTTAGGCTTAGTTTTTTGTACAGCTATAAACTTTTTAATGGCATTAAGAGCAACACATTTAAGTGAAAAACCTTTATAAATGAATCCAACCACACAAACAAAATATAGAAACAAATATGATGAAATGTGACAGCAGACAGCTCCAATAGAAATAGATTTCGACAAAAAAATGCAAACACATATCCCAGATATTAAATATAATGCAAGGATAGATGATACCTTGAGTATGAATTAATAATATTAATGATTAAATTGTATTAGCATTAAGTTAAAAAAATTTTTAAATGCAGCATTTCTCCGTCTTTACTTAAAGTACCTATAACATGTTGATCTACTTCAGATATTTTAGATTTATTTTTCTAAAGGCTTGGATGGGGTCCCCTAGAAACACCTTAGAATTTTAGGAGCTTTTATAGTCAACAAAGTTTAAAGTCTTAACTCACTAACTTAGAACTTTTAAAATATGTGAGGTTATAGAAAAATATATACAAAATAGTTAAGGCTAAAAAAATCGGTTCTATTTTTTGACCAATTTTTGTCAACTGAATCATGTTGCGTGTGTCCCCCTTAACAATAGAAATACAAAATTTTCGTTACCTTTAAAGTAAAAACTGGCCTAAAAATTAATGCATTATTTTCCCCCCTTCCCAATTTGATTACAAGGTGCTAATGACAATTCAAGCAAAAAATAACTATAATGATTGATTATAAAACTAAGATATAAATAAATTTAAGACAATACACACAAATTTAGTATTGTGCATTTGTAATGTTAAAAATATATACTCAAATTTTGAATTCATTTCTAAAATAATCAACATCTATAAAAAAAAATTTAATTCTAAAAGAAAAAAAGACTAAAAAGTTCCAACTGCAAAAATAAAATATTAAAAAATAAGAAATATGAAAAAAAATATGCAAAACCATGTTCTATAAACATACCTTCTTAGGATTTGGATGTGAATTCAAAGGTAAGAAAGTTATCATTTCTTGGTAGGAGTATTCATCTAATTCAGACAACTGTATGGCATTGTCTAGAACCAAAACTCTTCCAAATCTATTACTAAAAATATGTTGTATATTCTATTAATATAAGGAAATGTACACACACAGCCTAGAAATTTCAATGAAAATGAATCCAAAAATAAGTTTTATATAGTGAGTCATCACATCCATTAACTGCATTTTATTTATTTATTTTTTATTTATATATTTTTGCTGTTTTAAGTAACACCAGAAATGTTTTAGTCAGTCCCTTTCTAATTAAAATACAGTCAGACCTCTTTTATAAACCTCTATTTTTGCTAACTTTTTCCTGTAACCAGGAAAAAATATATAGAAAGATGAACTCTAATGAATTTTCTGTATAATGAACTTTTTCAGGATTAAATAGAGGTATGACTGGTATTTTATTTAAATTTAAAATTACCTAAGGAAATCTAATCCTGAGGAATCCAAAAAAATGTTTAAAGTGCCTTTATAAAGTCTTTAATTATATTCTAAAAACAATTCTACCTAAACAAATATTATAGATTGTAAGAGATGTTTAACACAAATTAATATAAGTCATAATAAAATACCAAGATTATTTGTGATACATAGAAAAATAATTTAAATAATAAACTATATGAATAAAAGCTGTAGATCTTATTAAGAATTAATATCATAAAATAAGCAATAAAAAAATCATAAATTTACTTCCATAACTTTTACTTACTGTAAAAATTTAATTTTAGATTTGAAACTTTAACAATAAGTTTTTCTCAGAATCATAATTTTTTTTTAAATATAACCTATATATTATTGCAATGCTGCATTAAAATACGCTTTCATTCAATTTGTGAATTGTAGCAGGTTTTTAAAGTTGAAGAACAAGTTACGTTCAATCAAGCTGGCTGTATATATGCTTATCAAATTCAATTTTTTATTTTTATTTTGTGTTATCCAATTTGAAATTAAATATCTTATTCTGCATATAAATGCAGAAAAAGAATGTAAATCCTCTTTAGAGTCTCATATAGTTGAAAGAACTTATGTGAATTCAATTGGTTTATGCATAAAAAAGCATGCAAATATTAATCATTGATAAATGCACATATGAACTGATAATATAAGATTTATTCTTGGACAGTTTCCCTTATTTAAATCCAGTCTAAATATTTTTCAAAATAAAGCAGTTTAGTTAAACTATTTTTGGAACATATTACAAGCCTCTTATTTCTTACATAAATTATGTAATGGAAAGATATTATTGTATATATTAATATAAAAGTTGATTGTTCCCAGTAAAATAATGTTCTATACAACTCTCACTAAAACTGTAAAAATTAAGAATATTTTACAAAATATTTAAGTTTTCATTAAATTTTTACCTCTGAAATACTAATATATCCTGATACTGTGATTTTCCTTCATACAAAATCTCATCCACTTGAATTGACATAGCCTGGTCGCCATTTAAAGTGCCAGTTTCGGTGAACCATCCCTTTTTAAAAGCATCCATGCCTATAAAAAAAATTAACTATTTAATTACTAACAGCAGCACAAAATATATTAAAAAATATTTTTTCCTTTAAAAATACACAATACACGGTACAAGTAAGTTATAACGATCATTATCATTGAATACAAAAATGGTAGACAATACTCTCAACCTCAATCTAGAATTTAACACATATTTCCAAAGAGCATCTAAAAATTAGTTTTAAAAAATCTAAAAATTTTAGGATAATTTCATTATATTAACTTTTTTTATAATTCTACCTCTAATACTGAGATAACGTTTTAGATAATATACAAACACATATATATAAGCGTGAAATTAAAAAAAGTTATATTTTTCAAAAGAATAAAAAGGTAAAATATTGAAATAAATTATCCGAATATCATAAAATAGTAATTAATATTTTAAATTGGTGATTACATTACCTCTCTCCACACACACACAGCCACTGGGCTTCAATAAAATATAATTTAACCGAAAGAAAAAATTAATGATGATAAACTGATTCACTAAATGCGTCTCATGCCATTATGGTTTAACGTTGCTTCTGATAATCTGTTCCTTGCATAGTTTCTTAGAGATCATATGTATATTTTATGTTATCATACTGTCCATATATTTCAATTATCACTATAGTTATTTATTATTGTATGTATACTTATTCATTTGCTCTTTGCAATCAAATTATAATTTTTAATAGAAATATTGCAAAAAAAGTATTGTTTGAATAATTAATTTTTTAGTAACATGGTAAATCATTTGTTTCATTCAGTTGGTTCTGGGCTATTTCAACAGGGACCTGCTTTAGGTAGATTTTGATTTTACTAATTAATTTTTTTTTACTATTGAATTTCATCTAATACTAATTTAATTTTTTTCCACTTAAAGGCTTCCTAATATTTCTTATTCTTATGATAGTATTTAGTGAATCAGTTTATCATCATTAATTTTTTCTTTCGATTTATCTATTGCAGGTTATTTCACCCATAGTTCCCATAGCAGAAACTTACTACTGCTATCATTTTTCTGTTATAATTTTTATTTATATTTGCATTCATTTATATCTATTTACTTTTTAGCACGCTAATTTTTTCTCTTACATTGAAATATTTGCTTTTGTTAAATTATTATTTACTTTTTGGTGAGGCCAAATTGCACACAGTTTGTTTAAAATTATTTATAATATGAGCATTCATTTGAACAAAATATTTTTAATTTTTGGTTATACTACTTTATACAGGGTTTTCCCCTTCTAAAAAATATAAAATTGTTATAACAGGAGAATTACATTTTTAAAACTTAACCCGTGCGAAAAACGGGCATTTCAGCTACTTTAGTACTAAAAACATAGAAATTTATTATAAAACTATACAAGTGAATGAGTGTTTATTAATATCACACTTTAAAGAAACACAAGGGCAATAGTGGCACTCAACAATGTTAGCCCTCATATTGCTGAAACCTTGATCAAGTGACATGAACAACACCAGGGCCAACACCCTACTCCAACATGAGAACTTTAAGCCTCGACAGATTAAAATGCATAGGTCCCTCTATCCAGAGAGTCTTCAGTGGTACAAGGCAACCCCGACAAAGAGATTGCAACCACGACTACTCATAACAATCCAGAGAGTCTTCAGTGGTACAAGGCAACCCTGACAAAGAGATTGCAACCACGACTACTCATAACAATCCAGAGAGTCTTCAGTGGTACAAGGCAACCCCGACAAAGAGATTGCAACCACGACTACTCATAACAATCCAGAGAGTCTTCAGTGGTACAGCAACCCCGACAAAGAGATTGCAACCACGACTACTCATAACAATCCAGAGAGTCTTCAGTGGTACAAGGCAACCCCGACAAAGAGATTGCAACCACGACTACTCATAACAATCCAGAGAGTCTTCAGTGGTACAAGAAGACAAAAAAACACAAAAAACAGAGATATTACAAAAGACAAAGAGATTGCAACCACGACTACTCATAACAATCCAGAGAGTCTTCAGTGGTACAAGGCAACCCCGACAAAGAGATTGCAACCACGACTACTCATAACAATCCAGAGAGTCTTCAGTGGTACAAGGCAACCCCGACAAAGAGATTGCAACCACGACTACTCATAACAATCCAGAGAGTCTTCAGTGGTACAAGGCAACCCCGACAAAGAGATTGCAACCACGACTACTCACAACACTGCTCAATTATGTTTTTATGATAAGAATACAAAACTAATTTTGTATAAGAGCATATTAATTTTTTACCCGATTTTAGCATAATCATATGTACAACTGCAACATTTAAAGAGATAAAATGTGTCACAATTAAAATACAGAACCTACTTTAAACAAAATATTAGATAGAGGAAAAGAAAGTTTCATAGCAAGTACAAAATCGATTGAAATTTTCTTACTCCACTCAGGGGCTAGTGATAACAGTTTTTTTAAAAAACTTGAAAATAGTTAAAAATTAAATTGTAAAAAAATTTTTAAAACTATTCTATAGTGTTATTTATTTAAAAACATTAAAATATCCGATAATATAATCAACTTTATGAAATAAAAAAAAAATATGAAATATGAAAATTTAGACATACAGTCTGACTCTGTTAACATGCAATAGTCTGGGTCCTTGATTATTAAATCATGGAATAAATAAACCACAAATTAAATTATTGAATTATTGATCACATACAAGTTGAACAATAATACAAGTTCCAGCAATGATATGAATATTTTACATGATTACATATAGAAATAACACACCTAAATAACATATCCCTTTACTTTGACATTTAAAATATTTGAGAAAAACTAAGTTTACGGAATCCTCTATAGATTATTTTTTTACTAGCTTTGAGTACCTTAGAATGTAAGATTGGAGTCTATATTGGTACATTTCATAGTACTTGCATACAATTGCAACCATGAGAACTTTCAAGTAACTGATGCCCCTGATTTCGCATGTATGCTGAATTGACATCCATGTGTTTTGATTCATGTTTCTCTGTTTGCTGCCATTCTAAGCTTAACCTTTCATTAAAATGGGAAACCTGAATACTAAAATTTGAATCTGGGATTTGCTGAATTCTTAAATAATAAAATTAGTAGTATAATTATGTATATCATTATTATTATATATGTAACAATAGAATAATCATGATGTAATATAAATTTAATAATAAAACTTTAAAAAATAAATAAAAATTAGTTATTTTTTCTTTGATTATTTAAAAGCATTTTTAAAAAAATATTTATTTTAGAAGCATGGAAAACCAAGGCTGAAATGGGCGGACTAAGTCGAATCAGACTTCGGGATTAAAAACAAGAAAACTTGGAGGACAAAAGTAAACAAGAGGTCATTATGGAAGAATTTTCAAAGGAAGACACTGGCCCATGAAAGGCTGTCTTACCAGATATGATGATAATTACTAAGTTCCACACCTTGTTCCTGCCAGCGTATTCTGTTTGTACAGTTTTATTTAATGTCACGAATATGGTTGTGATAGTACATAAGTACCCATTACACTTTTGTGGAAGTAGTAATTATGAATAAAAGGAAAAAAATATATCAATGTCTGCTCTTAACAAAGTCATGACATCTTCTGAATAAAATATAAACAATTGTACAAAATGAAAATAAAATTATTCATAATTGCTTGTGTTATCCAAGAATAATACAAGCAATTGTTAATGTAGGAAGTTTTGGAAAAATCACATGTTAGTGGGGTCCACTATAATTAACAATTATATTTTAAAGAACAGAGAATAGTAAATTTTGAAAAAATACAGCTTCAAGATAGTTTCTTATGGAAAATAAATAAAACTTGTCTGAAAAAAATTCTTGTCTCACTTTCCAGTACACATTTTAGAAAACACAAATCTTCACAAGTAGAGGAATCATTTTCTAAATTTTTTACATCTTCAAAGGACCAGAGGTCTCAAAAGAGCTACAGAAAATTCTATGTTTCTAAGATAAAAATAATCCAATCAATTTAAATTATACTAAGATATTACCTAGAATGAAATCCCAACATTAGTGCAAATAATGTTACATCATACTATTTGAAAGCTTTATTCATCAAAAAAGTTTTAAGCACTTAAGAATTTATTAATCAAATTAAATCAACAACTATAAAAATCTGTTGCATCAATAAATAAACATGTTTTTTTAATCAAGGATTCTTAGTACCAAACTGCAAAAAGCTTTTAAATGAAGGAAGAGCACAGTTGGAACTTTTTGATTTTATGCAATATTCTTTTACAAGAATTTTTTTTAAAAATTATTTCTGTGAATTTCAAAATGTTTAGAGAGTAACATTTTTTTCTTATTTATTTTAATTTTTTATTGTAGTTATTAAATCAGATGGTAATATACTGGAGAGTACATGTATATTACTAAATTAATATCAATCACAAACAGCATCCAAGACCAATGTTCTAAAATTAAGCTTAATATATCAATTCAAAATATTGAAGTATTTTACCTTTCTAAAAATAATTGTTTTGATTTACAGTTATATGCTGTTTAATATGCTGCTTTTAGAAAATTTTGCTGCCCATCCGGTATAATAGTTAAGAATGCTGACTGCTGAGCCATAGAGCCTGGGTTTGAATCCCATAGAAGACATGGATGTTTGATAAATGTACAATACCTTCGCAGCATGAGGGTACTCTAAATAGTCATTGAGACAAGTCCTCTCAAAGAGGTTGGAAGAAGGGGAAGAGAGGTGGCAGGCCCCTGACCACCCTTCAGGGGGTTCTCTCAAAATTGGGTTGGAAACGAGCCAAATTGTTCTGTCACCTGCATGGTGCTCAAGGCTATGGCTAACAACAGGCATACAATCTAGCCCTTTGCCATGATGAATTGTGGGCCTCGATCTGGCACATGCCAATCAGGTGGCAATAGTAACAGAAAATTTTAATATGTTCATAATTTGGGTACATCAGTAAAATTCTGACCATGAAAATTGTCACAATTCCAGTCAAATTTGCAATGAACAATATACATTGACAGAATGGTTCAACATTTCTCTGGTTTGGGAAGAATGTAAGGTAATATTTTACACAAATACCCACTGGCAACTAGTTTTATGGGGATGAAGTAATGAAGGAACATCCCCCCACGTGTACCCAAAACTCTTCAGAATGTTGAAAACTTTGCTATGGTAAATTAAATAAATATATAGTGATATAAAAATAATTCATAGGAAAATATTGGTAAAATAACTAATACAAATATAATAATGAAATAAAAGGAGAAAATTATTAATGATTGATTTCTTATGTAAAAATTAAGTGCTCAGAAAAGATATACTAATTTCTCATGTGAAACTTTTTTAAAACACCCATTATATTATGAAAAAAAATTAAAGAAATTGTACAAACCCTACTACCATCTCAATAAAATATTAAGCGCAAGTTTGAAATTTCATTTATTGTGATGAGTTACTGTTGAAAAATGTTACGTTATGAAAAATACTTAGATATGATTATTATACCTAAAACTTACAATGCAAAAGTTCAAATCATCAGGGATTATTTTATCATAAGAGTATCACCATTGGCATAACATATACCCCTGCAACCCCCAGTAGCATAGGGAAGCCCAAAGCCTGTTAAGTTATGGTTTTGCAGTCCTTTGTAAGATCCGGTTTGGATCCATAAACCTGATTTTGCAGGAGTGCCCTAATATTCTTTGTTACACCACTGAGTATCACTGAAAAAATTTCTCCTTCTGTTGCTCATAGTAATTGAAAATAACATTTTTTAAAGAATGAAGTAAATTTTAAAATTATCAAAGGGGAATTTTCCTGACACTAGACCAAGTAAAAAAAAAATGTTTTTAAATTATAATTATAAATGACACTATAGTACCCACATTTTTAATAGCAAAGCACAGCATACTATAATTCAAATTATTATAGATAAAAAATCATGTATAAAATAGTAAAAAATGTAATAAACATATAAATATAGGGTGAACCAAAAGTCTTGGCCTGATTATAAATATTTATTGTGATCAAACTATTATAATTAAGACATTTTTTTCCTTTGATATATTGAAAGCATTAAATTATGAATTTTTTTAAGATCACTTTTCTCTGTTTCATTGTTTGCCCCCTTGGCACTTAGGAGAATGTCCAAGTGGTACTCCAGTTCCAGCCAATTGTAAAGTTCAATATTTGCTTCATTCACACTCAACCTTCCACATATAAGAAGATCCTTAATATAATGCTTATTTCTTTATATATTTCACACCATTACTTTGATTTTGCATGAGGTGTTTGATTCCATAACATCAAATTTACAATAAACATTAATGGGCAATTTTGTTTTGTGAAACCAAAGCACACATAAGACTTTCTCATGAATCAAAGCTATCAGCAAAAAATGACGTCTTTCTTACATGTTCCCCCAAGTCACTCTTGAAGGAGCATTTGCACCATATATTGCACAAAAAAACTACTGAAATTGACCCACCGAAAGATACAAACATTATTATTTAAATGGTTATTTTGTAATGAATTTTATAATCAGGACAAGACTTTTGATTCACTCTATATAATTGCAAAAATATCAAAAAAGCAAATGAAAAACAAAAATATATCAAAAAAGCATAAAATGGAACAAAATTATTAGTTACTAAAGATAGTTAAAATACAAAAGAAGCACATATATTTAGAAGAATAATAACACGCTTTTACACAAAAATATAATTCAATACATTAAAATAAAGCAGGCAACAGCCATAACAGATACATTTAATAGCATGCAGGCATACAGGCTGATTAAGTTAATTGCATGCTGAAGGTTAACTACAAAACTCACCTAATTTACATTATAGGCAGAGCTTGTGGACATCTGAAATAAACCCATAACTTTAACACATGGAGCTTTAAAATTCAACCTTTCAAAATTACTTTTTCAGGTCAAGTACTAACAGTAATGACTAAGAAGAATAGAATAAATACTTTTAATAATAAAAGTTAAATTTTATATTGTTTTTAAAAACTATTTTGGTTTGCTAATTTATGACAAAAGGTACACTAAACAAACACAAATTTTTTTTTCAAACCAAAAAGAAATAATGTCATTATTTACATAAATGAAAAGACTGAATATGTTTCAAATTAATCTTTGCTCAAGAATAAGTGATATAATAGGAATTTCAGTTTCCTTCAGTCGAACAGAAATGAAAAACCATTTTGGAGAATTTCTTAAAATATATATGAAATATATATATGATGCATTTTTGCACATTCATTTAAATATAATTTAAAATTAAACTACAATGCTTAAAATACAATACGATTGTTTGTAAATACATACTTATACAGTGGTACCTAGAAATATGTCAGCTGTGAAATACGTTCAATTTGATACACATCCTTTTTGGAACAAAAAGTGGGCTTTTTTTCTGGTGGGAAATATCACCAGTTTTAATACTGTCCATTATATGTATCTCATAGATTAGCAGTTCTTAAACTGTGGTCCACGAGGTCTCTCAGGTAATGTTGAAATTTTCCTTTTTTACAGACTCTGAAAGGCTTCATCACAGGCATAGCTAGTTCTGAGTGGGCCCTGTAAATTCCTTCGGGGACCTCTTTTAAGATACAAGAGCCTTGTTAATGGAATTGTAATTACACATGTTGGGGTCCCTGTAGCTTGGGGGCCTTGTATCATTGATACGGCGGTAGCTACGCCCCTAGACTTGAAAGACATGCCTTACTAGACTAGATGACTTAATTGTCCTTAATGAAAAAAACTATTAGAACATGTATTTAGATCAAGGATATTAAGTTGAGGAAAGACGTTCCCCTGGGCCCCTAAAAGACTAGATCACTTAATTGTCCCCAATGAAAAAAACACTACTAGAACATGTATTTTGATCAAGGATATTAAGTTGGGAAAAGACGTTCAAAATCTTGAGGGTCTGCAATGTTACGCTGATACATAAAGGGGTGGGTATGGCGATCAAAAGTTTAAGAACTGCTGTCATAGATAATGCCTAGTAGGAGCTGTCCCTTCATTAAAAAAAATTTCGTGGCCATTTTTGGGTCTGCATGCAAGTGATAAGGAAGATTTAGAGGAAGGGTATAGAGAAGGAGTTAACCAATGAGTTAAGGAACTGAAGAAAGAATACATCTGTAAAACAGATAAACTTTATTTAGACTAGAAGATAGAAAAAGATCCTCTTTTAATAATCAAAGAGATATTTTCAAAAAGATAGGCATCACTGGCATAGCTAGTTCTAAATGGGCCCTATATTAAAACTTGTTTGAGGGGCCCTTTTTGGACACCTTTAAAATTTCACATATGTTGGGGCCCCTTTATCACTGATACAGCAGTAGCTATGCCACCCTGATAGTATCAAAACTTTACAGACAAATATCACATTAATAAAACCCAAATAAGTGATAAGGACTTGGTGGTAATGAATAAAAAATAATTGCATTTTTAAAATATCTTGAGAAGGCAGAAGCAGTATTCTTGAAGATTTTTAATGAAGGTCAAACTTGATGATTCTGAACCAGGCCCAAGTAGAAAAAACATACAGGGAATAAGAAAAATAAGAAAATTGGAGTTTGTTAAACTCTCATTTATTTCATTTTTGAACTTGTATATTTTAATAATAAATGTTTAAATTTTACCTGTGAAATAATGCATAAATAGATTTTTTGTATGTATTCATTTTAATGCAATTTAGATTTGATGCAAATATCTATTCCTTTAATTTTAAATGTTCTTTCACCCTGTCTGCCGTGAACTTTGTAGCCCAGTTGGCGTGAGTGAGTGATTTTGGGGCTTATTGGCACAAGAGCCGATTTCGGCTATACTGCGCCAAACATTTGTTTTAATATCTGTGGTCTAGACGGGAAGAAAAAGAATGAATTGAATGACAAGAAAGAGGGTCGAAAATAGAGAAGGATCACTAGGGTACCCCGGGTTCGTGAAGCCCGTGTTTACCAAAGACAGTAAACCCCGTGGGAAAAGGAAAAGATCACTAGGGCTCCTCGGGATTGTGACACCCATACTCACCTAAAGAAGGTGAGCCCCCTGAAGGGGTAGCCCAGTTGGCATAGCGTTTCATCTCCACAGAGTTTTTTTCAGATTCAAATCAACATTATCAGTTTATTTTTTATAACTTTTTAAAAAAATTCTAAAAATTTTACTTGCACATTTAATAACTTTGCCAGCAACTTTTAATCGGAAAAATCATTTATTTCGCTATGATACAGTATGTTTTTTTTTTACAAAACAATAATACTTTGCATATTTTATGATTTTTTCTCAAATGAATCAATATATTGATCCATTTAAATAAAAATAATTTTTAAATCGCTACATTCGAATTTTTTTTTTTTATTGTGGTAATGAATTGACATTCTGCACTGAAAAAGTGCATGCTTTGCTCTTTTAAAATCAGGGATTTGAAAAAATAAATGCCAAAAACCTTTTTTTAAATGATTTTTTAAAAAAACTCAAAATTTAAATCAAGCATTTAATAACTTCATTTATAAAGGTAATAGCATGAAACTTTTCCTTTGTGTGTCGAGCATTTCAAAAAATGCTCACAATTTTAATTCAACATTTAATACAGTTGTGGAATTTTGAATTTTAAAATTTTTTACTTTTGAGTCTTTTTAACATACAGCCATTTTTTTTTTTTTTAAAGGTAAATTTTCGATTCTGGGGTCTAAAAAATTTCAACAAAAAAATTGCAAAGTAAGTGGGTGAATATTAAAGTCTCACGCTTCACCTACTCGAGAGTTTTTTGGCGACAAAGCTTGAAATTTTGAACTATGGTGAAGTTACAAGGACAACACCAGAGCTCTCTGTCTCTCTAGCACCCATCTGTACTAACTACCACACCACACCAACACTAGGACATTTGAGCCTCAACAGATTTAGCATGCATCCCCCCCCCCATACGACGGGTCTTCAGCGGTAGCCAAACTGCACAAGGGCAGTAATAATTGTGGTAAACCACCACGAGAATTCTACATTTTGAGAGCTTACAGAGCATGGGCGGAAAATACATTTGGCAACCTTACACCCCCCCCCCCTTTTTTGCCACTGAAATGGATATCAATAAATGAGATTGCTTAAAAAAATGGCAGTAAAAGAAACAAACGGTCTATTACGAATAATTGCTAAATGAACATTTTTAATCAATTTTATAAAATAATGAATATGTTAGTTTTGCAAAATATACTTTTTTATCAGATACAAGTTTAAATAATTTACTAAATACAGTGGAATGAAAAACTATAAAATTATATTAAAATACAAAAATATTTTTTTCAGATAGTACTGTTTTCTTTTTGATTGTTTTTTAGTAATTGTAAACATATATCTAGGCTTTCCCCCATAGTGGTTTTTTTTTACACTTACATATGTGTAATCAAACATTCAAATGATCAGGAAAAAAAAATCGTTTCAGTAGCTGTCTGTAAAATTTTTTAATTCATTATTTATAGATAATTGGTTTAAATTAATATACTTAAAAAAGTATTTCTGTTATTTTATCACTATATAAATTAATTATTTGTTAATAAAAATGTACATCATCTATTATTTTGGATAAAAATACATTTTAGAGCTATTTTTTAGCTAACTGTACGTAATGATTGATTGATTAATGAAAATCTGAAATCTATTTTATTATTTTAGATTCTTAGAAATTATCTAATATTAAAAAATGATGAAAGTTTTTTTTTTTTTTAACTCTCAGCATCAGAATTTTTTTTTTTTTGCCTTAAATTTATAATTTTTTAACTGAAGCAATATAGTTTTTTATAAATCATTTATTGAAATTTGAATATAAATCTTAAATCTAGAAGGGAGGGAAAATAGTTCTACACTCAAAAAAGCCACTGTGATGCCGGGCTATAGAGAGATAAAAGAAACGTGTCTGACAATGGAAATATGTGGAAGATTTTTCAAAAAAGAGAATCGTAATGATGTTAACATAGAAATCCACACACACCAGGAAGAGCTGATAGCGAGAGGGAAAGGGGAATTTCTATGACAATATTCTATTTCTATTCAATTCAAAAATGTTCGTGCAACGCCGGGGGTAAATGGAGGGGAAAGAAACCTGTGTGACAATGAAAAGAGAAAAAATTTCGAAAAAGGGAATTTTAATGACATCATTATAGTGATCACTCACATTGTACTTGTACACACCCACACAAAGTGTTTGCGTCGTGAAGGAAAGAGTAAATTAACATGAGGATTAAGTTAAGCCCACACAATGCTGGGCTAAGAGGAGGGGAAAGAAACAAAGAAGTCAAAGTAATTTCAAAAAAGAATAATGGAAGTGCAGATTTTGTGATATTAATCTTAACAATTCTTTTTTCAATTGTTAGTTAAGTAACAAAAAGTACATACCAAATATTTGTTCTGTAGAAATGGAATAGTCAGCCTGAAAAAATACATATTCATGAAATTACTAAAGTAACATATTGTATGAAAAAAGAAACAAAACAATTAATGGATTTTTACTATAAAAGACTCAAGTATTTTCATATAACAGCCTTGAGCCATACACTTACCACACAATGAAGTATGGTAGCCAAATTACTGCTAGACTGAATCATATACCACATACATTATTTGCATCTCATAAATATCTATCGTAATTTTCAAAATGAAAGGGTTTCTGAATTCAACAATTAACTTATTTTTTTAATGATTAAACCCTTAAATATGAGATTCTATCCAATAGATATACCCCCCTTTTAATATTTTTATTTCTCAGAAAATGATCTGTGTAGAATTTTGGAAAGAAAACTTTATATAGCATTAAGCTATTAAGAACTTTTATATAAGGCTCTTTCACTAAATGCATTAAGTTGGAAAGTAATGTTTATAAATTTTATAAAATATTTGATGTGCTTCATATATATTTTTTATGTTTAATTTTCTATCTATAATTAAATTTAAAACTACTTGATTTGTTTAAATAATTAAAATTTTATATTATTTGTGTGTTTATATCTGAAATTGATTTTTATTGCATTTTAAAAAATAGATTTCTTATGAGCCTAACCCACATAGTACACTGATTTTTCCTTTCTTTTATAACTAAATTGTTCCCTTACACAGTACATACTGAAAAGCATGTAAAAAAAGTGTACAATTTGTATAAAAAAAGGAACACATGTTTTCCATTCTCAAAAACCCATGAAGATGAAATACACTTAATTTTAAGAAACCACAGAAAAAAAGTGATAAAAAATAAACTATATTTTTTATATGTATATTTCAATTTATAAATTTAAAATTTGTGTATTTAACCTCTTGATATTATCTTAATTAAAATTAAATTATCTTTGTTTCATTTAATAAGTATAAATCAGGAACACATATAAATTACCGCAAAAAAGGTAAAAACTTTACATTAAAATATAAGATATAATATTAGCAATGGAGTAGCTAAATATCCAAAGGCCCTGGTGCAAAAAAATTTTTTAAAAAACACACACTGAGGGCTCTATCTTGGTTGGGTTTTATCCAGTAAAAAAAGTAAAAATGCATTAGTATTTTAAATATACAAAGCTACTTTAACATCAACCCCTTATTGTGCTCTGCATGGGAGAGCAAAGCTACACACTACTTATATGCATATGCATGAGTTTTCTTGTGTGAACTTTAGTGATTACTTAGGTTTGATTTGACACATGATAGACAGGAAATGATAGGGAAAAAATATGCACAAACAAGAAAATATTGTAAATTTTTTAAAAAACCTGCAAAAGAACAGAAGGGGAGGGGACAAAGTTACTTTAGTCTATTGCAGATAATAGATGGTGAAATACTGAAACAGGGAAATAGCTTATTGTGAACCATATTGTTATTAAAATAAAATGACCAAGAAGAAATGGCTTCCAGTGTAGGTTTTTTAAAGATGTATGGTAAGAATTTTCATGGAACTTGAAGTTTATTTTCAAGTAACAGAATGTGAAAAAATTGTAAAATATAAACTTTTCAATAAAAACTATACAAACAAAGGAAAGGATTTAGGGGGAATTTCTTATAGTTTGAAATTTATTTAATCTGAGTGGCCCTGATTATAGTTATTTTGCAACCTTTTATATTTATATCTTAAATGTGGGAGAAATTACTGCAAGTTCGGCTTGCTTGGTAGTCATGGTTCAAGGGCCCATTGAGCTTAAGGGCCTTGGTGCACGCCATTGCCATTGGTAGCTATGCCACTGAATATTAGTCAGTTATTCATCATTACTTGATGATAAGCACATGTTTTAGCAAGATAAATCAGAATAGTGTTCCTCACTAGAAGGATATATTACATTCACTTCGTTTTAATCCTAAGAATTTGGAAAATAACGACAATATTTTCAGCATTTATTCTTTTTTTTAAAGAACTTTGTTCATTTGTTTTACAAGCTTTTAATGTAATTCTTAATATCCAGCTTAAGATATCTTTAGATCATTGGAATTTTGAAGCAAGTTTTATTGATCAGTTTTTTTGGGATAAATGATTAAGAACATTTGAGACTTGCAATACATTTAAAACTCTGAATTTAAATCAGCCATTAATATTTAAACATTTTAATTAGTAATTTTAAATTACATCAAAGTAAATCATGAAACAAAAGATAAAAAGGATTTTTTAGATTTTTTTTTTTTCTAAAATCATATAAAAAGTCGAGTATAGATGGATTTTTTTATATAAAAAAAATTAAGTAATAATAATTGTGCTAGCTGAATAAATATTTCCAAAAAACTCTTCTTACCAGGACAACAATTTTTTAATTATGCCAATTTTTGTTACTTTTTTTTAAATAAAAAGTTTTTTAAAATAAGTACCTAAATTTTTTTCCCCTAGTTTCTTAAAATTTTAGCTTAAAAAAATCAATTTTTTAAAGTTCCTACAATTATTGCATAATATACAAAAGTAAATGATAATTTCTTTAAAAATTACAACTACTAAAATTTTAATTTTTTTAAAAAAAATGCATTTTAAAATTAAAATTTACAAATAATGAGACCATCAGTAAAATAATAAGATTGTAAATTGCTTACCTCTTCATTTATAAGGAATAAGAATAGTTAATTTAAGAAACAAAAAATATTTTCAATCAAACTATATCATTCTTCCTTTCATCTTTTATCAGAAAATTTTTAAGTAATTATTTATAACTTAAAAAATTTTATTTATATTGGTTTAAATGAAATTAATTTTGTTAATAATTTTTTACAATACAATATTAGGCAATATCAAAATATAATAATTATCTTTGAATTTTTTTGGATATTTTTTCATGTCAAAGACTATTTAATTCTTATACTTCATTTTATTTAAAAATTATATATATGAAAAGTACAAGACAAAAAATCTTTTTTACCTTGATTGAATTTCTGTAAATTTTTGTTTGCCTTGTATGTTTAGGAATTGGTCCTTAGAATGTCATTAAATGTATTTTTTTTTCTTTAAATACCTTGTCTTCTCCTCCGGATAAAATAGGTAGCAATAAATCATAAATTTTTGGACAGTTAATGTATGGTGTGCAGTTAATATTAAAGTACCAACATTTGTTATGCTATCTCCTTTAAAACACAACACATTTAATAAATACCCTCCCCCCATAAAAAATTACATAATTCCCAACTCATTTGAACAACAGTTATTAAGAATGTGAAACATTATACAAGAAACTTTTTCCCATCTCTTTTATGTTAAATATATATATATTTCATATCACCAAATATATTTTTATCTTTCTTAAAAGCATGTCATTACAACATCATTTTTTCTTTACATTTATAATAGTTAGATTAAATATTTTACATAGAGATTTTCAACATAATTTCTAAAAATATAAAATTTAACATTCACTTTACTAATTCCTAAGTAAAAGAAACTAAACTTAGAAAGTACTTATTACATACAGTACTAATATTTAAATTGCAAAACCCCCTTATGGTTTTTCAATTCTTTTAAAAAAATAATTATAAGGATAATAAAAAACAAATTTTTTAGCAAAATTTTTCAGAAGATTGATTTTTTTTTTTTGGTTTTAAACAAGACAGGCAATTATAAAAAGAGAAATTTCAACTGAAATTATATACCACAACATTAATTTTAAAAAAATCTGATATTAACAATAATGCAACCAGTTTACTTTTATTCTAATATCAAATTTTATAGTTTCAGAAATATGCATTGGTACATAATGAAAAAATCGAAATATCATTAATTTAAAAAACACAATCACAATTAATAAGGCAGTAAATATATTTTTTTACTCAAATATTATTTCCGTAAATAATTAAAACAATTTTTAATAATATTTATTGGGAAAAGACCGGTATACTTACTACAAATCTATTAAAGGAAAAATATATATATAAGAATATTAATAGTAAGTTATACCGCTCAAACGCTTAAAATGTTTCTTCTAAGCACCGTGCGAATTAGTCAAAATTTTAGTATTCTTATCTCATATGAACTCTCTCAGGGCAAAGTTAAGAGTTCACTGATTAACCACTGAAGGTTTCATACTAATATTTGATTGGCGATAAGTTTCCCTAGCAAGAAACAAGTACTGAATAAATATTTATCGAAATTCTAAGTAGCTATTTTTCAAATATACTTACTAAAATGCTCATTATTTGATCAAAATAAAATCACAATATGTTTTGCAAAAAAATCCTCGATTACTTCTGATCTTTTATTGCTGACAATTGCTTTCAGAAATCTATAGCACGCGATTTTTTTGGAGGAAATTCGAAGCTTCTAGGAATTTCTGAATATAACGGCATCAGATGCGAGAAAAGCAGAAAAAGATTCAAACAAAATAAAAACACAATAGATAGTTAAAAAGGTTTGTCATATTGTTTTCTTACTTATTTGTTAATTGAGTAGATGAAGTTTATGTTCGGAAACTGAGCGAGCTTTACCAACGTTGATCTGTAATATGTGTAACTTTTCACCTTCTTTACCTTTCAAAAAATTATCTAAATTAACCAAAAAGTGTATTGGTAAGGTCAATTGAACGCATCCATTTTTTGGCGCCAAAAAGAAAACAAATTATGAAAAAAGCTCATTTTCAAAACTGGACAAACTGGCATCGCAAATCAAACCTGGATTGCTTAGAAGTAAGTATGATGTTGGATTTGGTGATCTCATCATAACGATAAATATAAGTAATGAGCCGATTGTGTGTAATGATTTGAATTATACAATCAACTAAATTAATATAAATAAAAGGGAAAGGGTTGATTGCGTTAAATTTACAAACTAATATCTTGACATATAATTTAATTTTTAGCGACTATATTACTAAGAATAAAAGAAAACTTTTATTTCGAAGAGATGTTCTTTTCTTTCAGAGGGCACATCATATGGAGGTCCTTGCTAACTCTCTTACAGAATCCCCATTCAGGAAGACATGCGTTGTACGCCTTCGCCCAAACACCTTTTTGTCAAAATTTTCGAGTATTCATTCTTAGATGTTATATATCAAAACTGTATTTATACATAATTCTATAAAAAAAAGTTTCTTTGTCTACTCTAGAATCACTTCATTCCTCTATAGATTTTGTAGAATATGTTGCACGCAAAATAATGGAAATCTGTGGAACTGACTGAAAACAAATTGACCAATGGGGGGGGACAGCATAAAATAAATTTCTGACCAAGTTACATTCTTTCCTCTGGAAGAATTGCTAATTTGGAGCCTGAATTTCATCAAGTTGACGACATTTTATTTTGCTGCCAAATCAGCAAGGCCGGATCTACGTATGGGCTAAATGGGCTGCAGCCCAGGCCCCCCGGATTCTAGGGGGCCCCCATTCCCCGTTGAAGATAACAAACAGAAAAAGTTCTTACAATCAAAATAGTAATAAAATAAAAAACCAGTAAAAAATACACACAAATCAAAAATAAAATACCATATAAAATTTATTTTCAAGAGCAAGAGCAATTTACTTTTGTTCTTCCGCCCTACCACCGAATACAAGGAAATTAATAATTATTAATTTCGAAAATCGTCTATATATTTCATGTAAATACCTTAATGCACACAAATTAAAATAGTATGCTGTTGATTTTCTCTTAGAAATTACACTATAATTGGATGTAAAATATTTAAACCTCAAGAGAATTTCTTGTTTTTTTCATGATCAAGAGTGAGTGAGTGACTGAATATTAACGTCGCACTGTTCAGCAACACGAGGGCTTTTTGGCGACGGTTCGCGTAATTTTTCTCATGATCAGAGACAGCCTGTGAGGTCTAGAAACAATGATTTTCATCTAATTGCTAGTGGCCAAGGTACCGGACTCATGGCAGGCATGTCATGAGTTCGAGGCTGTACCGCTGAAGACCCTCCGTGTAGGGAAGCGATGCATGTCAAATCTGTCGAGAGCTCAAACGTTCTCCAGGATATGTGGTGTGATAGTTATGAGAGGGGGTACCAGCTCAGGTATCGTCCTCGTCACTTGACCATGGTTCAAAATTACGAGGTTCATTGCCAAAATCTCTCGTGTAGCTTAACAGTGCGCCGTTAATATTCACTCACTCACACACTTTTCATATAATTGCTGAGAAATTAATTTGCCTCATCAAGAATGAATATTTACATAGATTTAATTGGATAAAAACCACTGTTGCCAAATTGCCCTGGCTAAATTGTTCGAAAGAATTCCTTTTCAAATAAAGTTTTAGCAAAAATATCGATTTTACAAAAAATCCTGATGTGATGGGGGGAAATGTAGGTCGTTTTCGAAATCAGCACACTAAGTAATATAAAAACCACTGAAAGCCTCTATTGTACTTCTCCAAAACTTTACTTTTGTTGTTCGGTGTAATTAAAAGAGTGTCTATTAAGTACACTCTATTAATTGCAGTCTATTAATACAGTTTATTACACTCTATTACTAATACAGTTTATTAATTACACTCTTTTGTACACGGTGCTGCTCTATGATAGAGTCTCTATCATAGAGCGGCGCTGATGAGCATAGAGCATTTATACAAAAACGTAGTGGCACTATTTCTGTAGCCATTTATTTTTGTGTAATAAGAATTCTAAGTTACAATATTATACTGATTTGGTGCTATGTCCTATGCATAATACCTGAAATTAAAAAATACTTAGGTATCTGTTTATTGTTTTCAAGTAAAAAGTTATAAGTAAAAATACACATTTCTAAATTATTTAAGAATGAAGACACGGAGTACGAAGATTAGGATTATTCATGTAGGTTCGTGGCCTAAATCGCTAAGTAATAATTTTATTGATTATATCTCTCCACATGAAATGAGTTATTTTCAAAATAAAGATCCAAACAATATATATTCTGTTTCGCTAAGAGATCACAAAGAACAAAAGAGATACTTTTCTAATAATCATTTCACTAAAAAAACTTAAAAATGGACAGGTGCTGGAAAGATCTTGGGTTTGTTATTCAAATAGTATTGGTAGTGATTTTTGTTTCACTTGCAAACTTTTTTCTGAAACAAATTCTTAATACACAATTGGCTTTTCTGATGGGAAACACATAAGAAGTTATTTAGAAAATCATGAAAATTCTATTGAACATATAAGTTCAATGTTAGTTTGGTTGACACGAAAAGAAAATAAGCCTTTTTTAGATAAACAATTACAAGAACAGCTAAGAAAAGATACAGAATATTAACACAATTTCCTCAAACGTGCTATTGTGGTAGTAAAGTATTTGGCTACAAGATGTTTAGCATTTAGAGCTGGGGTACTCAACCTTTTTTTACGCCGCGCCACATACATCTGACATGTATTTTCCGAGGGTCGCCACGTGAGGATTAATTGAGAGGGGGAAGCTATAAGATCAATGACATTTAAAATGTGAAAAATTGATCAAAATATAGAATCTCATAATTTTGGATCTTATTTTAAAACTATACCAAACTCTATCAAACAAAACTCACAAAATATAGGTTTCATTCACTTTTTACCCAGTTACGGGGGAATTTTTCAATTTCCGTTTATCAATGATCCCAAGCCCTTTGTCTGCATTCTACTGTCATAAAAACAAAGCTGCCAAGTACTTGGATAATTTGATTTTTTTCTTTTGACAAAGCATTACATATTTTTATTTCAGATATTAATTTGTCCATCACAGGGTGTGGTAGCAAAGAGTTTTTATTGAACTACAGACTGAAATCAGTATTATCTGTATAAACTGTCTGTTCTTATTGCGCATTTTTGTTTCAAATTTATTCAAATATTTTTTGATTTTATAAAAAACAATATCTGAACAAATAACTGAATTAATCAAAGAGTACTTCGGAAGCATTTAAGAAACACTCTAACAATTTCATATGTGTTTGTCAATATATATAATGTATTAAACTTTATGGGATGCTTTTGTTACCTCTGCATTTTGTGACATTACCACCTGCAAAATATTTATTGCGGTTTCAAAGTTTTTTTTTAAGTAAATCAATTTATCTCGTCTTTAAATGGATCCTCAAGAATAAGAGCAATTGAAAGATTTGTGTTTAGTAGTACAGAGACGATCAAAATTATATATTTTATTTATAACATTTTCACGACAAATCAAACAAGTTGTTGATCCATGTTTGTTTTTTTCTACGAAATAGTCAAGATCCCAATAGTCTTTAAACAGTTAATATTTTTTAGACATGAAGGTTAGTTAAAAATTAGTTACACCTATAAAATGGTCGCTACTACATTGCTATTTGTTATCACTAACCATTACAATAACAAAAAGAAAAAAAAGTTATTTCACAATTTGTACCAGAACGACATCGATAGCAAAATTGATAGATTTGATTGCTTGATTGATACTCGCTAAATTTTTGATACATTATTCCTAAATAATTGAATTTGTTATTTTAACGGACCTAGATCGGGCCACTCAGAATGGTCGAGAGGGCTACATGCGGCCCATGAGCCACAGGTTGAGTATCGCTGATTTAGAGGTACCGAGGAAGTTTTTAGTTCTCCTCATAATGGTAATTTTATGGGTACCCTGAAACTGCTAGCGGAGTTCGACTCATTCATTCGTGAATATATTGAACTGCGAGAATTACAACCAAAATCGTTAATATCGTACTTATCAAAAACAATATATGAGCAAATAGTTGAGATCATGAGCAAGCAAATCATTAAACAATTATATTACTCAAATAAATAATGACACAAAGTACTATACAACAGTGATGGATTCTACAGCAGATTTGTCCCACAATGACTAACTTGCTATTATACTACGATAATGTTTTCGGGGAAAAGTGTATGAAAGATGTGTCTCATTAATTAAGATTACTAGTCACACAGGTTTATATTAAATTATCTTCAAGAATTTTTAGAAACAAATAGGCTGCTATTGGATAATTGTAGGGGGCAGTCATATGACAACGCTACCAATATGTCTGGTCCATATAATGCTGTGCAAGCTCTTCTAAAAGAAAAAAATAAATAAATTCGCTAATTATGTGCTATGTTCTGCACATGCTCTTAATCTAGTTGTGCAGAATCAGTTAAGGTTGCAACTGAAATCGTGAACTTCTTTAGTTTAGTGCAACAAATATATATTTGCTTTTCTACTTCAATCTATAGGCAGAAACTTCTAAAACGTGAACTTAAACTGAAATTTACCTTAAAAAGTTCAAGCCAGACCAGATAGTCTTGTCACTATGATCCTTTTGAAGCCTCAAGAGGTAAATATTGTAATATCATGAATATTCTTAAGGTATCCGAACACGTTGAAAATGACCAAATTCAGTCAAGACAGATATTTTTGTTTTTTATTTTATTGCATAGAGCTATCTTTTGACTTTACGAAACATACTTTGTTTTGTTTCTAAGCTACCTAGAGGCCACGTTACAATCAATTTTATAAAGTTAGAAAAACCGGAAGTGGGTTTTTGATCTACCAGAAGTGGGCATTTAAATTGCTCAAAATCTGTCAAGGCGAGTCTGATAATTCAAAATATTACGCGAATGTATTCTATAAAACTTTTTGAACCTGATATTTATGTTATTTTCTAGAGAATGTACTAAAATATTTCTTATTGTATGAATACTTTTTGAGTTATGGCTTGTTATTTAAATAATGGTCTCATAAAAAATGCAACATTTCTTATAATGTTTACGCAATAAGCTCTAAAATTTTCAAATTCTAATAAAAAATTAAAATTTTAGTTCATTTTCTAGATAAATGCATCTAATTTGTTTTAATTATACTTTTACTGATATATGTTTATTACTTTTTTCTCTAACTGCTTTCAAGTTTTTCAAAAATATTGCTGAAATTTCACTTATAATTGAAATTTTTGTAAAATTCAGGTAATTTAAAAAAAAAATTTGATAGTTTAATAGTAATACTTAATGTTATTGAGTAGTAAAAGAGCATTTATAATGTTTTAGTATGCTATTTTGTTAAAAAGTACTCTGAACGACTTCAGGATACCTTAAGACATTTAGTGACAATGAAAATGAGAAAATTAATTTTTAAAAGTGAGTCAGCAAATTTATTTAAGAAATTAACAAAACTCGAAACTGCCATTTCAATTACACTCATGTCCATAAATTAAGGATAATTCAGAATCACACAGAAATTGAACTCTAAAATAAAAATTTCACCAGTAGAATTATCACACACATCTTGAAGAAGAATATGCAAATTACAGGAAACCACCAGATGGCGCGGATAGTACGTCACAATGACGAGAGTGTAAGAGAGGGATATATAAGGAATGGTGGCAAAGAAATAAAATTGTTCACAAGCGCTTTAAAAGCCTTTCAGTGCAAGGACCGCACAGTCATGGCACAAAGGAAGCATTTGGATGATTTTTTACGTGGTAGAATTATCGGACGACTGGAATGTGGACGCACCCAGCTGGAAGTATCCGAGGAACTTGGAATCGCCTAGAGTGTCATCTCCAGGCTTTGGCAACGATTTCAAGAAGATGGTAATGTGAGTAGATGTTACAGCACAGGTCGCCCCCGAGTTACAATGCCGAATGAGGACCGGTATTTGGCAGTTACTGCCAAAAGAAACAGACGGAGCCCAGCATCAGACCTATCTCGTCAGCTCTCTTCAGCTACCGGTACGACAGTTTCAAGGCAGACCGTGTACAGACGCTTAGGGCACATTGGTCTATATGCTCGAAGGCCTGTCAGATGTGTTCCCCTTACCGCAACTGACTGTCGCCTGCGATTAACCTGGAGTAGAGAGCATGCATTACGGATACCACAACAGTGGTCTAGTGTGATGTTTTCCGACGAGTCCAGGTTTAGTTTGCAGTCTGATTCTCGCCGGAATTTCATATGGAGAGCGCCAGGTACCCGTTACCACCCCAAGAGAACACCATTGAACGACACCGTTACGGTGGTGCAGGATGGCGCGTTTGGGGAGGAATTATTCTTGGTTCCAGAACTGACCTGCATGTTCAGAGTGTAACAATGACAGGCCGTATCTATCGGGATGTCATTCTGGAACAACATGTACGTTTGTTTCGGGGTGCCATGGGTGCTGAATTTCTGTTTATGGATGACAACGCCCGTCCTCACCATGCAAACATTGTTGACGAATGCCTTCAATCGGAGGATATCACTCGTATGGATTGACCAGCATACTCACCGGACTTTAATCCAATAGAGCATGTGTGGGATATCTTGGCCGACGAATTGCAGCCCGTCAACCCCTCCCACCTGTCTACAGGAACTTCGGAGGGTATTGCTTGATGAGTGGTGTAATATTCCCCAAGATCAGATTGATAATTTGATACTCAGCATGCGTAGGCGTTGTAAGGCCTGTATTGCATCATCCGGGAGACATACTCCGTATTGACCATCATACTAACCATGTTATACTGTTTTTTGTAAATAGGTTCTTTTTTGAAATTTGCTCCAGGGAGTAAAAATCGCAATTTTTATTAATTATTTCAAACATATAGCATCTTTTTTGCTCTTTACCTTTTGTTTAATAAATAGACTTTACAGATAATTCAAATTTGTTTTGCTTGTGTCTCTTTCTTTGCCAGAACTTCATTATCCTTAATTTATGGACATGAGTGTATATATTGGGAAGAAATTTTAGAAAGATTTAATTCAGTTAACAAAAAATAAGATTCTTGGGGTTTGGACATCTGTGAAGGGAATAAGTTCATTATGTCATTAAAAACGTCTATAAGCAATATAAGACATGTAAATCAGATCAAAAAATGAAAGGAGTATCAAAACCCAGCCAAAAAATTAAGTCCTAATGTAGAAACAGAATATAGCGATGTGAACTAGAGACGGGTTGTTTCTAAATTGGCAGATAAATTCACAGAAAAAGCTGTGTATGGGACAGAAAATTTTAAGAGACACGATTATTGTTGTGTTCGATAAGCTAATCCTTGATTTAAATAGAAAAATTCAAGTGTATATATATGCAGAATATAGTTAGAAATTAAAATTTTTGATGGATTTGCAAGATCAAAGTAAGGAGAACATCGACCTGGAGAGTATACGCGCTCTATTACTGATTACTATTCAGATGTAGACCAACATTTAGTAAGTGAAGGAGTTCAGTTAAAAACTTATCTAAAACTGAACTAGAGTCTTTTACTTGTAGTGATAAATACAATTTAATTTTTTGAAAAGAAACTAGTTCAGGTTTTTCCAAATTTTTATACAATTTTAAAGATTTTTCTAACGATCCGTATTACTAGCTGTGAAGTGGAGCGTGCGTTCTCTAAAATGCCCTACATAGAAAACAAATATAGGACAACAGTGACAAATACTAGGCTTAGCTATTAATAACTTCTTTCTATTAATATTGATCTCAGCAAAGACTTAAAATGAGATGAGCAAATAAAAGAATATTCAGCATAAAAGTGTATAGAAAAGGGGTTTTTTTTGTAAATTATGTTATTGCTTATAACGTATTTAAACTGTGTTTGGGGGGGGGGGACTTTACGTTTCGTATATTTTAAATTTTTCTGCACAATAATTTTTTAGAAAAAAGGCAAACTTTTTAATTATTTAGTGGGGCCCCAGATATCGTTAGCCCAGGGCCCCCAAAGGTCACGGTCCGGCCCTGCAAATCAGAAAGGTCAACCATGTTCAAAATTTATTTTACATTACTGGCATATAAAACATGGATTTCCTTAGGCTATGCTAAAATTGCAATGAAATACGTTTAACGCAAAGACGAAATATCGGTTAACACAAAATAATACAACTGTCCCGACAAACTACTATGCATTTACTTGTATTTTCTTTTAACATCAAATGAAAATCGCTTAACACGAAAAATAATTCTCTTTTGGGGAATGAGCAAAATCCGGAAAACACCAGCTACGCAGGCAAGATATAATAGGGGTGTGAAATGAGAGAGGTGATTTCACATGTTTCGTAGAAAGGAGGCTAAATTGGTTTTGAAATACCCTAGGAATAGACTATGACACTAACCAATTTTGTTTATCGAAGCTACTTCCCCTCCATCCCTACAAACGCCACACAAAAACATCTCATTTCTGGTCAGTTGGCTTTGAAATTCGGTAAAGAGTGCACCGTAGTGTGAGCAAAAATCAATTAGTTTGGTTCGTATTGTTTTTTTCTATTTTAGAAATTTTTTTGCAAGCACCATGACAAAGAGCTCAGGAGGAAAACAAACTGCTATTTTGCTTAAAATGAAGATGTAGTTTCTTAAGGCTGTTGATCAAACACAAAAGACGAAAACGGAAATCTGTATAGATATTTGTATTACAAATTCTGCTCTGTCAACAATTAAAAAATGAGTGCAAATTATGTAAATGTTTGAACGGATTTTATTAAATACACGCATATGCACAGATTTTTGAAATAAAATGTACGCTAATAAACTTAATTTTGTTGAATATATGGGTTTTTTGGCAAAATCTCTTAGCGCGAAGAAATATTTCGATCCTCTCAGCTTCGTTGTTCATTAACTAATCTTATTTTCACTGTAATTATTTAAAGAAAAACATACATAAGAAACAAGAAAATATAAATCATGAATAAAAAAAAAAAAAAAAACGTCGAAAAAAAAAAAAATAATCCGATAGAAAAGTTGAGTGTCAATCATTCGCGCGGGAAGAAAAAGAGAACTCATAGTTATGCAGGTTTTTAACTACAAAGCTCGCTATAGAGGCGCTGCAGTACTTTGAAATCACTTTTCTGTTTTAGTGAAATCCCCAAAGCTTTCTGTCTATTTTTCGAAATTTTTCTTTATTGCTTTGACTATTCTCCTGATATTACTCGTAAGCAAATTATATTCTAAAAAACATCCTTTTATACTTAATCGAACTAAGCTGTAACTTTATTCTTTGTTTGTAAGTTGCAGGGCCGATCCTAGGGTGTCGGCCGCCCGCATGCGAAGATCTAATGTGCCGCCCCTCTGGAGAATTTTTCATATTTTGACTAATACTTTATTTAATTACTTATTATAATACTTACATATTTACTTACTTATTATAATACTTAAATATTTAATTACTTATTGCAATACTTATGTATTTAATTACTTATTGCAATACTTATGTATTTAATTACTTATTGCAATACTTATGTATTTAATTACTTATTGCAATACTTATGTATTTAATTACTTATTGCAATACTTATGTATTTAATTACTTATTGCAATACTTATATATTTAATTACTATTATAATACTTATATATTTAATTATTTATTTAATACTTATATATTGAAGTTATAAACTGCTCTGCCTGTATAAGAGTAAAAAGTAAAACATTAATAAAATTGCAAATAAGATTTGAAGTGCAAAATTTTTATTTTTTGATTAGCTAATGGGTTATGATCACGGCAAAACACTTTAACAAAGTAATAAAAAACAAAAAATATTACATTTGAAATAAAAATAGTCATTTTGCAATTAAAAAAGCAAAACTTACAACACAGTATTTACTCAGAAAATATAATCTAATAAAAAAAAGTACTAAAGCGCAAATTTCGTGAAACGAAAAGTGTATATAAATCAGTCCTTCTACAAAGACTACTTAATAAATAATTGTAAAATAACTTTTCTGGCTTCTGAGAAGCTAATCTGTCAATTATTTTGGTAAAATCAATTTTTTCAGAAATTTCGGATTTAATATAGAATGTGTCCATCTGAAAGTCTTTCTTGTGGAGTATTCCTAACAACACTCCTAGAAAAAAATTCTAAAATATATACCTTACTGTCCGTGAATCTTTCACTAATCCCCTTGGGTAAAATTATTCTTTATAACTGTGAGTTCATTTGAAAACCTTTCTCGGTGAAGTAGACGAGATTTAGCCGTGTACTTCTATTTAAACGTTAGCTTTGGAATAGACGATGATGGTTGATGATTGAGAGTTGAAAGCTGAGATTGAATTGTGAATAGGATTGCGACCGGAGGTTAAACAAGTTATCTAAAGAGAATTCAAACGTAGGAGTCAAGAGCGTTCCAGTATTCAGTGCTTTTATTTATATTATAGTTGAATTAATCATAGATAATTGCTCTTCCTGTTTTAATGTTTAGTGCATTCTCTTCTTTTGATTTGTTGGTTGATTAAGTAAAAGTAGTAATAAAATTGTGTTAAAATTACTATGGCTGGTCTTTGCTCGAACCCCCCAGCACCAACGTCCTCTGGAACTTTACGGAGTCAAGAATTATAGTGTAATATTTTGCTTTTTGACAGGACGTATTATTTCATTACGAATACTTTGGGCTAAACAGTAATTATTTTGAAAATGCTGCCCTAAGCAATATGGAATACGCGTTTTGTTATTTTTGCATTTACTGACATTATTAAGGTATTCTGAAATAACTGGGTCAAATTTGGCCAGTATCTAAGTTGTATTTAAAAAATTACCATTATCTCAACTTCGTACTTGTTCCTCTGAATGCCAAATTTTGACTGGCTAAAAAAAATTGTACTTTAGCAATCATTCTTTCAATGATGGTGTGCCATCGCATTTCTCTCTCCATTATATACATTTCGTTGCTCCGCATTAATAGCACAACTTTTTTCCAGCCTTGCCTTTAATTCGCACCACGATCTGATACAGTTTATGGGTCTTAGAGTATTTTCATGGTTATTATAACAATAATAAAAAACATTATATTTCTCATTCCAATAAAAATCCGTCTTTTAGCTTCCTAAAAAATGTCAGTTCAGTATATTTTCGATAACATTTAAATATTAACACAATCAATCTAACTTGAAAATAAATTTATAATAATTCTATTAAATTTATCTCTCTTTAAGTTAAAGAAGAAGGTAAACATTGAAATACTAACCTATTATTGATTTCATTCACAAACTTTAAATAATCCGAAAGAATTTTTCGGAAATGCATTTTCGATACTTCGATCAGCAGTAACACAATTACTTATAAGAATATGTTTATATACTTGCAACATAATATTACTTGACTTCTCTTGATGTATAAAAAAAGAGAGAGAGAGAAACCATCTAAAAACACATGTGTTATAATAACTTAGCATGATTCAGAAAAAAAATAAAAGTTTACAATAAACAGGACAAATGAGGCGCATTTTTTAAATACCGAGAACAGTAATGAAGAATGTGCATGTCTTGTGTTCAGGAAGTGAAGCTGTTTTATGGAAAAAAAATCAGCAAGTATTAATATTATTTCAATTTAACCGAAAGATGAAATTTTACAAACCATGCCCTCTTAGCTATAGCTATGGGTACGTAATACAAAATAATTTCATTGACCTTAAAATTAGATAGTTTTCTTTTAACTCAGTAATACTTTCAGTTAAGATCATTATGCACTTATGTGAATTTATTTATTACACATAAATGTATACGCATATATATATACTCTCTTAAAAAGACTTTTTTTAAAAACTAAATATATTATTTTTATAGTCAGCTTTTACACGAAGGCAAATGCAATAGAATATTCCTTAATACTTTATCTTAATAGGGTACAAATATAGTAATACCTTCCAATAAGGAAACCTGTGTTTGACAATATGTCCTAGAACCAGAAATTTAAACTCACCAGACCATATATTTGGTATTTTGTCGTTTAATGCAAAACAAATTAGTTTAATTAGAAATTCAAGACGTACTTATCTTTAAATAAATGATATACAAATAAATACCTTAGTCACAGGATTTTTTAAATTTGCAGTTCAAGAGAAATTAAAATTCTTGATAAGAAAAGTTTAATTACCGCATAAATGTTTGAAATCAGCAATAAAATCTTGTACTTACAGAAACTTATTGAAAATAATTCATTGTTCGGATCTTTTTGAAAGCTTGCAAAGCATTGTGTCCACCTAAACTAGCATTTTTATTTATGTAAACCCAAAGAAAACACGCCCCCACGAGTTGCAATCGCTTTATTACATATTCTGATTTGTCTGTAAATCAAAACATGGAACAGACAATGTTGCTATTTTTTATTTCTCTGTTCCTTTCCTCTGTTAAATTACATTGATTTATTTGGATAGCACTATATTTAATTTATTTAAAGAGAAACACAAACGTCTCCTTGAAATCTTAAAATTTTACAAAAAAGGAAAAAAGAAACTTTTTTTAGTGTCACTTAAATATAACATCCCTTAATTAGAGGTAAATACATAAGATCCAAATTCAAAGAGACCGGTAGCAACATTAACTGCGCCTTACTCGGAGGTGTACCTTACAGGATGAATTTGTGTCTACTTTAAGGCTTAACAAATTAATCCGAAATTAAAACCATAAATACCTGTTGCTATTTCAAACGAGCTAAATGTAACAGATTGAATTGTGCCAATTTTAGCAAGCCATTTTTTTCGAAAATGAGTCTTTTGATGGTAGAGAAGTGTTTGTTTGAACTTCGAATAAAACAACATTCAAGACTAAAATGAAACATGTTCTGTAGCTCACTATCTTCCAAAAATACTTATTGCGTCTGTCCCCTTTAAGTTAGCTGACATCGGACATCCTGTGGGTGGAAAGAATTTCCTTTGTGACCCACTCGAGATGGTGAGACCCACCGTGCAGGGGAGAGATGCACGTTAAATCTGTTTAGAGCTCAAACGTCCTCCCGTTGGTGTGGTGTGGTAGTTAGGAGAGGGGGTGCCAGCTCAGGTGTCATCCGCGTCACTTGACCATTGTTCAAAATTACGCGGTCCGTCGCCAAAATCCCTCGTGTAGCTGAACAGTGCGACGTTAATATTCACGCATTCACTCACTCAGGATGGTGAGAAAATAAAAGAGGAAAATAAGAAAAAACATATCAAATTTCATGATTTAGCGCACACACCAGCCTCGAACTCTTCAAGGTTCAACACATAAAAAAACGAACTTTAAAAGTACTCAGTACAGAATAAGAAAATAAGATACATGAATTGATATGCTAGATTCACATTGCTAGATACAAAAATATAACTGGAAATTGCAAAAAAATAAATCAAATATATATTTAAAAATAAATTCTGTCAGAAAACCAGTCAAATATTAAAATGGGCATGTAAATGCAAGTAATTTTTTATAGATATTTATAAATTAGAAAAGTGAACACAATAGCTTTTTAACAAACATAGTTTTTAATTCTACATAAGAGCAGAATTTTGAAGAATTGTAATTTACATTCTTCAAATTTCTGCTCTAAACAAAATATTATTTTATGCACATTTGTCACCCTTAACGCAGTAATCTATATATATAAAGGAGAAAAGCGACTCACTGACTGACTGACTGACTGACTAATCACGATATCTCTGGAACTATTCAACCTACCGACTTGAAATTTGGTAGACATGTTCCTTTCATAGAGTAGACATCAGCTAAGAACGGATTTTCCGAAATTCGAAACGAAAGGGGCGTTACGGGGGGTTAAGGGGCGTTATAAATAATTGTTTCCATGTTTAAACTACTTGATGTACAATCTTGAAATTGAGTAAGCAGATTCCTTTCAGAGAGTAGAGATCCGCTACAAAATGAGTTTGGGGAAAATCGACCCCCAAGTGGCGTTGCAGGGGCTTAGGGGGCGTTATAGATAATTATTTCCATTTTTAAACTATGTGACGCACTGTCTTTAAATTTGATATAAATAGATTCCTTTCGTAGAATAATGATCAGTTACAAAACGGGTTTTGTGAAAACAGACTTCTAAGTGGCGTTGCGGGGGTTTAAGGGGCGTAATAGATAAATATATCCGTTTTTAAACTACTTCACCTACCTGCTTGAAAATTGGTAGGTAAGTTTCTTTCCTGGAGTAAATATCCGCTACAAAATGGGTTATGGGAAAATTGACCCCCAAGGGGTGTTGCGGGGGCGGGGGTTTAAGGGGCGTTATAAATTCCGATTTTTAAGTTACTAGACGTATAGTCTTGAAACTTAGAAAGCATATTCCTATTCATAGGGTAGAGATACGCTACAGAATGGGTTTCGTGAAAATTGCCCCCAAGTGGCGTTGCGGGACTTAAGTTGCGTTATAGATAATTATTTCCATTTTTAAACTATTAGACGCAGTCTTTATATTTGATAAATAGATTTCTTTCATAGAGTAGAGATCAGCTATAAGAAGGTTTTGTGAAAACAGTCCTCTAAGTGGCGTTGCAGGGGATTAAGTGGCGTAATAAATAAGTGTTTTCGTTTTTAAACTACTTGACCTACCTGCTTGAAAATTGGTAGGAATGTTTCTTTCATGGAGTAAATATCCGCTACAAAATGGGTTTCGGGAAAATTGACACCCAAGGGGTGTTGCGGGGGGTTAAGGGCAGATATAAATAATTATTTCTATTTTTAAACTATTAGACGCACAGTCTTGAAATTTGGTTAGCAGATTCCTCTCATAGGATAGAAATACACTACAAAATGTGTTTTGTGAAAATCGACCCCTAGGTGGCGTTGCAGGGGTTCAAGGGGCGTTATTGATAATTTTTTTGCATTTTTAATTAATTGGACGCACAGTCTTCAAATTTTGCTAAGCATATTCCTTTCATAGAGTGCAATTCCTCTACAAAATGGGTTTTGTGAAAACAGACCCAGAAGTGGTGTTGCGTAGGCTCAAGTGGCGTTATAGACAATTACCCCCATTTTTAAACTGTTAGACGTACAGTCTTGAAATTTGATAAGCAGATTCATTTCGTAAAGTAGAGAACCGCTACAAAATGGGTTTCGCGAATATCAACTACCAAGTTTAATTTCGGGAGATTAAGAGGCGTAATCGATAAATATTTCCATTTTTAAACTATTTGATCATCCTGCTTGAAAATTGGTAGGCATGTTCCTTTCATGGAATAGAGTTCCTCTAGCAAAGAGTAAGACGAAAATTGACCCTAAGGATGTTTGCGAGGGGTCAAGAGGAGTTACAGAAAAAAATTCCTGTTTTTAATTGTTAGACCCATATACTTGAAATTTGTTAAGCATGTTTCTTTTGTTGAATAGGGATCCACTAAGAATACATTTTAAGCAAATCAAGTTCTGGGGGGTTGCAGGGGGTTACTGGGACGTATTGACAAAAAAAATTACTTTTTTCGAGCTACAAGGACTATAATAGTGAAATTTGGTTTACATTTTTCTTTTGTTGAATTGAAATCCGCTAAGAGCGGTAATTTTGGAAAACGGCTCTCAACGGGATTACGGGGATATTGATAGTAAAACTTTTGTTATTTTCTGTTAGATTTAGACTTGAAATTTGGCTTGCATGTTCAATTTACGGAGTAGAGATCCACCGAAAATTGGTTTTGCGGGAATCCCCTTGGTTTTTGAGTTACGAAAGAGCAAACATCATTCTATACTTCAATTTTAGAGATTTTTAGAAAATACAAATTAGATGAGTTCTGCCCTTTTTTTTTATCTACATGTGACAGTTACAGGTATAAGTATATTTTTCAGTTCAATCGAATTCCTAATGCTAGGACTTAGATATCAATAATTTATACATATATATAAGCAGTAAAAATTTATAAAACAACATGAAATACCCAGCGAAGCGGGCGGGTAACGGCTAGTTAAGTATATATAATAAAAATATACCAAAATTTATTTTGACTTAATTGTACTAAAATAGGTATTTTAAACGTTAGTATGTTTATATAAAGTACGCAAAATATTACCAACTGAAATATTTGTATCTTCTGTATCTTAAAGGTAGTTAAATTTATAGTCTTGAAAATATTTTCCTAGTGAAAATCGTCTTTGAATCATCTCCATCTTGTATTTCTCAGAGAATTATTAGTGCATTTTCAAGATTAATTCTTTCCTCTGTTACAGATATGTATTGCAATGATTATTATTGTATCAACCACGATAGATAAAAGAATTTGTCTAACTAAATAATCCCTTTTCTCCAATGATTATTGGATAAGAGATAAGATAGAGAAAACTTTTGTAAACGAAAGATAGGCTTGCTTTTTGGGGGCACTCAGTCAGAGATAATCAAGACAATAGAATATGTGAGACGATAAAAGCAATGGAATATGATAAGATGTGTATAAACTGATCCTTTCGAGAAACTCAGAATCATATATATGTGATAAACCAAACTTTTCAAAACCTCTCCTATTTATTGTAAAATTTATATAAACAGTGAAAATCGCTTAACACGAAACTGAGGGGATTAAAATATGTTTTCGTGTTAAAGGATATTGCCAAAAAAATATATATATATTCAACAAAATTAAGTTTATTAGAGTACATTTTATAAATATAGATATTTGCATGTATTTAATAAAAATCAATGAAACAAAAACATTCACAAGAACTTAATGAAATTTAATGCAAAATTTTCAGCTTTTTTGAAAAATAAAACCTTTATTGAGTTTTTGGAAAATATTCTTATCTCTCTGGGCAGTGAATTTTTTTAGCATCAAGTCAACAAATTGTTCGATGTCGTCCATTTTCTTTCTTTTTTCCCCCATTTCCCCATCGGAGAGAGAGAATGGGCGTCTAAATAACTGCGCATACTTTTCATGATGTTCCTCCTTTCCATTGACGTAAGATCAGGAGCTGCATTATTCATTTCATTTTCGTCGCCGCAATCTGCATCAATGATATTTTTTGCGTTTTGAGCATACTCCAAAGTGTCTTTGTCTGTCATAATTGGGGCTATACACACATTATCATCCTCTACTGCAATAAATTCTTCCGATGATACAGTAGGACAGTCCAATAATACAGAAACTTTCTCAAACATTTCATTGTTTGGTCTTTTCCGTATTTTGTTCATTCCCAGTAGGGAGATTTTTTCGTGTTAAGCGATTTTCGTTTCATGTTTTGAGGGAAAAAAATGCATGAAAATACATAGTAGTTTGTTGGGACCCCCCTGTATTATTTCGTGTTAACTGATATTTCGTCTTAAGCGTTTTTGCGTTAAACGTATTTCACTGTATCTCAAAGAATTTTAATATACACATCCTTTCAATTGTTTCTATAAAAACTTGCCATAAAGGGTTTAATATTCCATTAACTCATACCCATGTGTTATATAAACCGTTCATTCTACTCAAACTATTGAAATACATAAATATGGCATATGCTTGTACCATTTAATTGCATTACAATTATACACATTGTACCTATATATATATATATATATATATAATTTAAATATAATACACTTATAATCATATTATTATATGCATAACAGTGCGATTAAAATGCAATATTTCTGGATGAAAAATCAGATATGATATTTTAGTTCAGATTTTTTTCATTAGAATGCACAATAATACTGAACGATTAATGCATTCCTGATCTAATTTTTTTAAAATTATTTCATAAAGAATTCACAGTAACTTTTTTAAAATTAAATTTGCTGAAATTCTTCACTTGGAGGTATAACTTTTATTTTCTTTTCCTAAATTTTGTAACCAATCAAGGTATTTTCTTAAAAGTCTAATCTTATTAAAGCTTTCATCGAAAAAAGGATTATAAAAAAATGTACGAGTATTTTAACAGCACAGAATAACGTTTTAATGTGCACATGTTTTCTCACAGATATAATTTCTATTGCCGTTGTTGAATGTATATTTGAGAAAAATTACGAGCATGAGAGAAAAACATTTTAGAATAGAAAAACATCTCAAATAAATATGAGGAAATTAATAATAAAAAAAAGAAAAGAAAGTTTTTTTTCTTAAATATAAACATTATTTTAAAATTTTTAAAATGCTTCCCATTTACTATTAGAAAAATATAAGGAAAAGTGGGGAGAAACAAGATTTTTTTTTTAAAACATATAATTTTCCCTTCAAAATTTTAATATTAAGTAAGATGTGGTTTTGTGTGAAACATCTATAAAAAAGAACAAATATTGTAGAAGAATTCAATAAAAATATGAGAAGTACATGGAATAAATAGTCAAAACTAATAATTATATACATGTTATAACTTTGAAACATTCGATTTTTCATACTAAAATATCAAAACAAAAAATTTAACGGAAATTTAAAAAATATATTTATTGAGGAATTTTTTATTTAAATGAGTAAAATTCGAATGAATAAACTTGGTCATTAATTTCACCTAATGGCAACAGTATTTTTATCATTAATTTCCTTTAATTTTTACTATAGAATAAAGCTCTAAAGCAAAAAATGTTAGATATTTATACTTACAAAGTTATTTCTAATAAATCATGGAGTTGTATTTCGATACATATTCTATCTTTAAATAATTTAAGCCGATTCAAGGGACTCTTCTTTCAGCTACAAGTAGTTCGACTGATAAAATGCCTGCGAAAAAACTGCCACTTTTACCATCTGCTAATGTCGTTTTCCATATTGTCAATGTTATTTCATATGTTAAAACTCCAAACAAAATAGTATTGAGCACAGAAAAAGAAATGACAGCTGTTCAAACAACTAAATAGAACCTGAAAAACTGAAACAAAATCTTCTTTCTATTGATATGTGAGCCTACTGTATTTCTTGAAGAATACGTATCACATATATTGCTATCATTTCCTGTATATCATTTTATGAATTGAGAATTTTTTTGTTGTTGTTTCAGAATCTTATGAAATGAAATAGAAATCAGTTTCACATGAGAATGAATCATGATACATATTTTCTTTCTAATATATTTAGATTTTCTGTTGGTTAAGATTGTGTGTGTGTGAATTAACTTCTTTTTAGAACTACATGAGGGTTACTATGTTTCTTTAATTCTAAACAAAGTCATCAATTTAAGACAACACCTAAATTATTTGAGGGGTAGGAATTAACTAATTTTTTCCCTCCCTCCTGCCGATTAGAGGATGTAAAGATATAAGATACTATGTAAAGATTTTTTATTTCTGATTCAGAACTATTTAAAGGGAATTCAAAATTGTTTAAAAAATTTATTCTGCACAAATCTTTTCTTTTAAATAAGAAAAATAAAAAGCTTATATATATATATATATAAAGTATTTTAAATGCTATTTTAAATGATTTACGAAACTATCAATGAAATTAATTTTTTTTTTATTTTCTAGGAAGTATGCTCGTTCCTCGAACGGGTAAATTGGAATATATATATATGACTATAAAAGTATATACAAGGATAAAAAAAGTTTTGGTGAAATTAATATTTTGAATGGAAATGAAATAAAAAATTCAAATAAGTTAATATCATTGAATTGCCTGGTATTTCTCAGATTCATGTGTCAGTTAACACATAATAATGATACGTCAAATATATAAATACTTACTTTAAAGCTGCTGTAGGAGATGATTTTCACAAAACCCATTCTTAGTGGATCTCTACATAAAGAAAGAAACCTGCTTGCCAAATTTCAAACCTGTAGGTCAAATAGTTCAAAAATAGGAAATATTTATCTATAACGCTCCTGAAACCTCCCTTGTCAGTCAATTGAATTACCCTAATAAGTAACCTAATTTTAGTGTAACGCAAAACCTAATTTTTGTGTTACATTAAAAAAAAGAAACGTGGCTGCCAAATTTCAAATATGTAGATCTAATTGCTCAAAAATGGGATTTTTTTTAGTTACGGGAAACTGTCTTAACCCTTCTTGGAAATAAATTTCCACGAAACACGTTTTTAGCGGATCTTTACTCAATAAAAGAAACACGCTTGCCAAATTTCAAGTCTGTATCTAACAGTTCCGGAGATCTCGTGAGAAGTGAGTGATTGAGTCGCTCTTCTCCTATGTAGAGAGAGATAAAATCCAGAAAAAAAATTCATAACCCATCAAAACTATTTTAAAACTGCTTAAATTTTTTTCAGAAAATATTTTATTAAATTATTGCTTACAAATAATATTGAATTCTACATTCTTATTTGATTATTTGAGAAATGTACGGTAGAGAATTTGGCTTTATATTATATGCTTTACAAAACTAATAATCATTGGAATAAAAATTTTGTGCATTATGTTACCAGTTAACCTTAATGAATGCTTAGAGCTTTGATGTTTAACCGGAATTATCTTGGACAGAATAAAAATTAACGAATGTTATTTTCAATTTTATTTTTTGAATATGCAAAATTCAGATCTTGATTGCTATGAGATAATTGATGTGTGTGTGTGTGCGTGCGTGTAGGATGGGATTTTCTTTAACGTACACAAAATATTTCTTTTTCTTCCAGTCAATTTCATATTTCAATAAAAACTGCAACCTCTCAAATTTATGTAGTGCTAACACCTGCTATACTCAAAACGCTTTTCTCTTCCAAAACTTTCAGCGAGTACAATACTACTCTAAAATCTCTAGTTTTCCTTTTTTACCTAATTTTAAGAGATTGAAATCAATATAAGAAAGTTATACTGTTTTTGCTTTGTGAAAAATAATTATTCACAATTAATTGGAAAAGTTATTTACTTTTAAACATAAATACCAAGATTGGAAAGACCTCCATACCTTCTAAGGCAAACGTCCAACAATATGGACTCTGCATGGGCTAAAAGAGTTCTTTTATTGGGGGGGGGGATATTAATTTTTTAAAAAAAAGACGCGTAAGACGAAAGCACCGAGTTGTGATCTTTATGCTAAAAATTAAAACTGAGTTGGCCTATGGAGAAGGTTTGCACCCCTCGAACCCCACCTTTATGTTCGCCATTAAGGCCTAGTAACTTAGAGTTTATTTTTTGTTAATACAATATCTATTAAACGGTTTGCGTTCTAATCACAAAAAAATACCTTATATTTGTTTACTGAACATTTTCTTTTTTTGTTAAATTGAACATCTTTTGAGGGTTTCTTATTTCTGCCCGACACAAGGTCATCTAGCCTTACTTTTACTAGCAATACTTTTCGTTGTTCTGAACCATAGTCATACGACAAGGTTGAAGGTTCTGTGGCCGCGGTTGCCTAGTGGTCAAGGTAATGGACTCGTGGCTGGAATATCCTGAGTTCGAGCCTGGCACCACTGAAGATTCGCCGTGTAGAGAGGTTGAGGCATGTTAAATATATCGAGGCACAAACTTCCTTCCGTTGGTGTAATGTGGAATTTAGGAGAAGAGAAGTTGTCAGCTCAGGTGTCACCCTCGTCACTTGACTACAGTTCAAAACTACGAGGTCCATCACCAAAAGCCCTCGAGTAGCTAAGTAGTGCGACGTTCATTTTCATTCACTCACTACTCTCTACTGGCGTTCACAGACTTCTTTCATGGGAGGGGTAATAAAAAAACGTATACGAAAGCCCTGAGACATTCTGTATGTGCTAATAATGGATAATGAGTTGGTCTAGGGCAGGAGTGTCAAACTCGTTGCCCACGGGCCGCATGCGGCCTGCAACGAACATTTTTGAGGTCCGGCCAGTATATCGGCTTGCAATAATATATAATAAACATCAAAACTTCTCCCTAAATAGGAAAGATAGCAGAGAAGAGATGTCAAATGTCAGGACGTAAACATTAAATTTTTCTCGTTCTTTTATTTATATTTGTTATTGTTGTCTTGTCCTTCCCTTCGGGAAGGAAATAAAGATGCCAGAGCCTGAGACAGGTTGGACTTCTAGATGTACGCCTATCGTTGGCCGTAGCCTTGAGCACCATACAGGTGACAGTACGATTTAACTCGGTTCCACTCCAATTTTCAAGCAATAGCAATAGACAGAAACCAGAAACAATTTACAATGCTGCATTACGCTAAGCCCTAGGTCTCCCAAGAAACACTCCGATAGACGTATTAAGAGCGGAATCTATGTGAATGGCAGTATCAATAATCGACATAATTTCCTTTGTCAAAAATTTATTATTAAACAAATAGCATTAAAAGACTGGTCACCAAATGCAAGGTTATTTTGGGATATAAATAATAATTTGTATAGATATAGAGAAAAAGAAATCAGTATTTTTCAAAAGTCAATCAACCTGCTCCATGAACTATGTATTTCTAAAGTAGATTTTCTTCAGTCGACCCCTCCACCTCAAATCTATGAAAATCACAAAATAAACATATATACTCATGAACTGCCTTTTCAAAACAGAGATCTTCCAGATATCATAGTTCAAAATATGTTTAATGATTATAACCAGACAAACTTTAATAACAGTATTATAATTGCAACAGATGGTTCTTAAATACTAATCAAACATCAATAGGAATTTTAATCCCCAAGAAAAAAGTTAGACAAAATTACATACTGAAAGAAATTATTTCCAGTTTTACAGCGGAAGCTATCGCCATATGGACTGCGTTACAAAATTGTGTTTCAGAAACAGAAAACTATGTCATCCTGACGGACAGCTTATCAGTTCTAAAAAGTATCCTTAATATTAATAGAAAATCCAGTACGATAATATTAAATTTAAATTCAACGTTACACGAGTGTCTCCAAATAGCTCAATCAATTACATTCATTTGGGTACCAGCTCACAAGGGAATAGAAATTAATGAAGAGGTTGATAAATTAGCTAAAGCCTCTCCAGATCCTTGGAATATTATTCCTTGGATTACTTGGGAAGATCTACATACATTTTTCAAAAATCAACACAAAAGCGAAAAAGAAGAAATATGGAAAAAGAGCAAGAGACATAAAAATTATAGTTATTTTTCTCATCTTAAAAAATGGAATAGACAGGCAGCAAAAAATAGAAATACAGAAGTTTTAATTAATAAGCTGTGGGCAAAGAAATTACCATTAAATGATATTTATTTTCTTTTTAAACAAACGGATTATCCATTGTGTTCAGATTGTCATGTACCAGAAACTAGTGAACATTTTATTTTAACCTGCAACAAATATCAATCCCAAAGTAAAATATTGAAAATTTTTATCTCTAATCATAGTGAATAGTCTTATTCATCAATAGCGAATTGTGATACAATAGAGCACATTCAAAAAGTCGAAGAATTTTTAAAAACAACCAATAGATTTTAAAATACCCAAGTAATAGATTCTAAATACTCAAGTTGCACCACAACTACAGTTGAAGCATAAGTTAACAAAGCTTACAGTTGTACAATATAATCAAGACCTATCCTTGCATCCTATTTGAAGAAAATAATTCAAATAATCATTTCGGAGCATAGGGTGCTAGCCAGGGCTCCAGGTGTACAGTGGTATCACTGTACGGAACTGAACTGAACTGAAATGTAAACAATCAAGTTGCTGCATGAAATAAGTAAACATTGGAGTTTGAGGTGTGACGTGGCAAGCTGTTATCGTACATTCAAAGTTTATTTTCGGTTCGAATGTTCAACTCTGTTTACTTGCTCTGAAAGCAGTAAACTTATTTATTTTTTGTTTTGGTATTTAAGTTTATATTCTAACAAGGACTTGGTAAGCATAATTTCGTTTTTTCTTTACTTAAGAAATTAGACTCAAGGTGAGTCTGGCAAAGATTGAGGAATCCATTGTCAAAAATCAATTAACTATACAGATGGCAGAAAAGATGGATACCGGGAATGGAATTATGAAATACTTCCGCACTTTTACGTCTGAAAAAGAACTCTTATTACGAGCCGGGCAAAGGAAAATAACAGAAATAAATATATTTTTAGAAAATAAACAAAAGTCGTCAGTCATTCCCAAAACTAACCCGCAACTACTTTATACGGAGATAAAAAGTAAAATTCCCAGATATGATCAAATCTCTAATATGTCGTTTACTAGAAATGGAAAATTACGTTTTGCTACTTCGGATCCAGTTTGTGCAGTACAAATTTTATATTTGGAGCAAATATTGAATGTTTCGATTAATACAAGTGTCATATGGGAGGGTATTACATCCCGTTTCCTATTATACGAAATCCCTACTAATGTATCCTTAGAAGAATTGTCTGCGGAATTGCAAAGTAGCAATAATTTTGAAATTGTAGAAATACGCAGATTTATAAAAGCAGGGACAAGTCCTGAAATATCTCCTGTTCTGATTACCATACTTGGAACGGTATTACCAGAAAATGTTAAACTCTGGTTCATTAATCATAAAATTTAATTATTTATTGACAGACCTAGGCAATGTACTAACTGTTTCAGTTTTTTGCATCCATCTCGTTTTTGTCAGAGTCCAGCTATATGTTGTAATTGTGGTTCTTCCCATCAAGGAACGTGCACAGTAAATGCGAGCTGCCCTAACTGTAAGGGCAATCATCCGGCAAATTCTTCTCTTTGTCCTTTGTTCATTAAAGAAAAACAAATTATAGAATTGAAGTGTAGGCACCATATAACACTAAGTGAGGCACGACGACGTTTTCGTGAATCTACTTCCGAAAATTTTGCGACAGTTCTTAAAAAAAACACACAAGAAAATGTTAACATTCAGGAAATCATAGATATAAATTTGATAAAATGCTGACTGCTTTCCAAACATTACAAGAAAAACAAACGGCATTCCTGATGGAAACTTTAAAGAAATCAATGGAAACTGTATTTTCTCATGTATGTAGCATAATAGATTCGACGACGCATTGCTCTCCCCCTGGAAGAAAGAAAAGAGCTTCAGTCCATTAAATCCCCCCACGGGTCCAGTTTCAGGCGGATCTGGCAAAAGTGGAATACTCAACACTGAAATCGGATAAAAAAAATTCTCTATATATACGTTCTAATTTTCTGTACATATGTTTCACTCCAGTACTTTAATAAATTATTTTTTTATTTGTTCCTCAAAGGGGAGGAATCTTTTTGATATTTCGGTGAAATATTCCTTTTTCCCCTTTTCTAAATTCATGCATTTTTTACAATGGAACTGTAGAAGCCTAAAAAATAAAGCCATTTGGTTAAACATCCCTCCCTTTTCGCAAGCAGATATTTTAATTTTCCAAGAAACCTTTTTATCAAATGAAGACAGTTTTAATATTCCAGGGGAAAAGATATTCAGAAATGACAGACAAAATAGACCTGGAAGTAGTTTAATAATAGCCGTTCCTCTGAATGTCTCCGCCCAACAAATTCCTATTCAGTCAGCACAAATAGAAGACTTGGAATCTCTTGTAGTTAAAATAAATATTAAAGACATTTCTTTTTATGTTATAAACATCTATGCACCACGTGGACTTACTATAATCAAATCCTTTCTCGAATCTTTAACAGATACTTTCTTCATTTTTGGCGATTTTAACCTGCATCATCCGATGTGGGGATCAGATCACAGTTCCAAATACAGTAATATTTTCGTTGATTGGTTGACTGAATCAAATTCAATACTTCTTAATACAACAGTTCCTACTTATAGAAATTCAGCGTGTAAATCCTCTTTAATCGATCTTACAATTTGCTCCTCAAACCTCTCTGGATATACTAATTGTTATGTTTCAGCTGGTTTTTTTGATAGTGATCATAGTCCAGTAATAACAGAATTTTATATACGAAAGCCGAGTAAAAGATTTGTAACAAAAACTAACGGCAGATTGTAAAAGAAGTGGAGATTATACTAAGCAATCCAGAAGAAAATATAGATAATCTTACTGACAAAATTTCAAAAATTATACATAATAATAGTAAAGAAATAAAAATTTCTAACAAATCTTTCCCTCCTTGGTGGAATGGTACTTGCCATAATTTTTATAAATTAAAAAAAAAGTTCAGGAAAAAAGCTATACGAAGCATTTCTCCTCAATTATGGATCAAATACAAGCAATATGCTAGTAAACTCAGATTTCATATTAAAAGTGCCAAAAGATTATATTGGATAATATTTGTAACAACGTTTCTAATCCAAAGATATTTTTTAATTTCTTAAGAAGCTCTCCACCTCTAGTAATATAGAAGATAAGCATAATATCCTTCAAATAAATAAATAGTCATTACTCATCCTCAAATTCAAGCAAATATTTTTGCGGAATTTTTTGCATCTAAAAACGTTCATTACGAACCAATTCCTCTGGACTTTTTCCACAAAGCGGATAACATTCTTAACAAACCTTTTCATATTTCTGAAATTCACAGAGCAATAAAACTTTCTAAAAATTCTACTCCTGGAGCTGATCATATCACTGCATCCTTCCTTAAAAAGCTTGATCACAGTGGCTGTGAAGTAATTTTAAGATATTTTCAAAATCTTTTCGATAATGCAATAGTTCCAAACTCTTGGAAGCACGCGGTCATCCTCCCGATTCCTAAACAATGCAAAGACAAATCCCAAATTTCATCTTATAGACCAATAGCACTGACTTCCATCTTTTCAAAAACCTTTGAAAGAGTCCTAACCAATAGATTAAGCTACTTTTTAACTGCAGAAGAAAACTTCATCCTCAACATTACGGTTTCGTCCCTTTTAGAGATAGCAGAAGTGCTACATATATTATTCAAAAAGCAATAGCGGATGCAAAATCCCAAAAGAAATATTTTGTAGGAATAAGTTTAGATATAAAGAGCGCATACGATTCAGTTTATATCGACAGTCTTCTCTATAAATGTCTGCAAATTGGTATAACAGGAAAAACAGCTATTTGGATCCACAAGTTTCTCACACAACGGTTTTTCCAAATCAAATGGAGGGGATTTCTTTCCTCCAAAAGCATATCTTCCCAAGGTCTTCCCCAGGGTAGTGTCCTCTCTCCCCTTTTATATACTATCTACATGCATGATTTTTTTGAAACCTTGGAACACGACACCGAATGTTTAATATACGCCGACGACGTATTTATTTACTGCTCTCATCATTCTCTTGAGTACATTCACAAAAAATTGCAAAATACGCTGGAAAGAATTTCTCAATGGTGCAAATATTGGAAGCTATCTCTTAGTCCAGATAAAAGTACAATTGCTGAATTATCCAATAAAAGAATTAATACGTTTCCAAATATATTATTGGAAGGGCATCCACTATCTTGGCAATCCTCACTCAAATATTTAGGTGTTCACTTTTCCAAACGGAGTCGGAATGTTTCTTTAAAAAATCAATTAAATAGCAAAGCATTGAAAAAAATTAATAGCCTTAAGGCTATGGCCTACAAGCATCATGGTCCAAGAGCTGCAGATCTGATCAAAATCGTAAACAATAGTATTTGCAGTGTTTTCTTCTACTTTAGCCATATAATAAATAAATGGTCTGATAATCAACTTAAACCTTTTAATGTCATTCAAACAAAAGCCCTCCGAATTGCATTAGGACATCCACAATGGATTCCAAACATTGTACTTTTAAAACTGGCTGGACAGGAAATTCTATCCGACAAAATACGAAGACTGGCAAACAACTACTTCCTTTCTCAAATTTCAAACCAAACCTTTTCTCCATTATATTGCAATAACCCGACTCTATGAATCTAAATATTATGGAAGAAGATAAAAATAATATTATAAATATATTAAATCCCTTGAATGCTATTAGTGGTCAAATTATCTCAATACCCAGAATAACATCTTTCTCAATTCTCCCATGCAAAATATATGTCGATAACTACAAATTTCAGGATAAAACTCTACCAATACAGATTTTAAGGGCTTATTTGATGAAACAATAGATCTTGATTTCCAAGGCTTCCATATAATAGCTACCGACGCCTCTAAAACTAAACAAATTACATCAATTTCAGGTATTACGGAAAATTCCTCTTTTGCCTACAGTATCAATCCCAATAATTCTATTTTCACAGCTGAAGCTCTGGCTATCTGCCAAGCTTTAGATGACCTGTCAGTTACAAACAAAAATAAGCTAATCTTATCTGATAGTCTCTCTGTCCTCTCTGCTCTTCAAATTATTCAATCAAATCTCATAGTGTCATCCATAAATTAGCTAGCAAGATATACATTTTATCACATTATAATGACCAGATAATTCTACTTTGGACTCCGGGACATTCAAATATATTGCGAAATGAACAGGCGGATAATCTCGCAAGATCTGTCACAGAGTCTAATGTTCACATCGACTGGATCGCCTCAGAAGTCATCAGAAAAAAAATATACCAAGAGAATTTTAAAAAAGCAAATGATAACTTCTGTTCAAGCAAATATTTGGAAAACTTGGGCAATATTCCAAACATAGGCTCTATTTCTAAATGGACAAGCAATAGAAGAGGAGAAATCCTATGCACTCGAATCTTCAGTAAAATGATCATCACTCCTGGACTCCTACGTAAATTTAATTTATCAGACAACGCAAACTACAGAATCTGTGATTGCTTAAACGACTTGGACCACATCTTGTTAAACTGCAATAGATATATTCATCCTCGAAATCAATTAAAGCACTTTCTCAAAATTGATCCACATTATAACATTACTTTCAAAGAACTATTGGAGAAATCTTTGTCAAATAAATTATCATTCAGATTTTTTATCCAGAAAATGAAATATTTTGACATCTATTAATTTATTAATCCTTAGTTTTTTCAGGGGATAATAGCCTTTGTAGCTCTATATCCCACAAAACCTGAACTGAAGTGAACTGAAGTAAACATTCGTCAACCGTTTGATAATAAAGCATTTTATTGTTTTTTTTTTAAAGAAAGAATAATAATAAATACAAACAGAAATCGTTAAATGATAAATATTTCACAGTTCCATCTGAAAAAGTGATTTTTTTTTCCCCTTCTGAATTTTCCAAATTATATAGGCTTCTTTACTTTATAAGGTATGTATGTGAACATATGCTTCTAATGCAATTTTTAAAAACCTGTCAAATTTAGTTATTTTTTCTGCGGCTAGTCAGCAATTTATTAAAACTATTCAAACAGATGTTTTCTTTGTATATTAAAAGACGTGATGTTAAATGCATGTATGAATTGGCATGTGTTTTTATAATGGAATAATACTCCTATTTGTCTCTTTTATGTCATGAATTTAAAATTCATACACGATTGTAATTGATTTTTTTAAAAAAGTATTAAGTTAATTATTATTATAGTGAAAGTACATTATTTACTCATTTAAGTTATAAAATAATATATTTGTAGATATCTTCATTAAACATATCTGCCATGAACATAAACTTATCTGATTTAGAATAGTTATGGTATATAATAATTTTCTCATCAAGTCAGATTTGATGGTATTTTTGAGTGTTACAACTAATAGTAAATTAGAACCGGTTTTCAAGCCTTTTTTATGGGAGATCCCATTTTATCTAAGCAAATCTATTCACAATCATTAATATATAGACATATGGATGAGAAGTAAAAAGGAAAGTGTTGACTAATAGTAAAAAAAGAATGAAAAAAAGTTTACTTGAAAATAATTACTTCTATACTTAAAAATATAATTTTGACATTTATTAAAGATATTCTGATATATCCATACTGAATAGCTGGGAATATTTCAGTTATTATTAAAGAGTTAAATCTTAATGAATATTTGATTCTGAAAAAGCAATCTTCTGTTTCAGTGGTATAAAAGTTAAAGGATTTAAGTTTTTTTAAAAAAAATTGTTATAATTCTTATTATTTTCAATCAGTGTGTATGCTGAAATATTTATAGTTTTCCTAAAATGTCTGTCATCCTTAAATTTCAGTTATGCAACCCCAAATAAGATTACTATTTATATTTTGGTAAACTTCGAGACATTTGCGTACAGATATATTTTTCTGATAAAAGTTTTTTTTTTTTTAATTCCTAAAGAACTTGACAATGTTTTTTTTTTGGATGATATTTGGTACCTTGACAGTTTGCTTTGAATAAATATTCATTTTTTTTAAACAGATTAATTTTTTTTAAACTTTTCAATAATGAATCACAGTGCATGACATAAATGCTTGCTTTGAAGATAATTGTATTAATAGTTTAAAAAATGAAATTGCATCTATTTATCAAAAAATAGATTATTAGAAGGCTATATCTGATATTTTGCTATCAAAAAAAAGTTTTAAAGTATAAGGTTTTCTTAACGAGTTTTTAATTATTCTTTAAATATTGATATGGTTAAATTCAAATAAAAATATAATGATTAAGTATTGAATGTATTTTCAAAAACTATTAAAACCACACAAAAAATATATGTAATTGTTTTGTTTTTTTAAAATTTCTTACCTCCATGAAATTTAATGATTTTATAACATTTACAATATTTAATTATAAGATTTTATAAATATTAAATTTTATAATTTAATTATTATAATAAAATTATATATAATTTATTTAAAATTTTCATTTTGAAATAATTAAAAGTTTTAAAGTATTTTAATAATTCCATGATTTTATAAATTTACAATTATATATAAAAAATAATTATAATTTAAATTTTATAAATAGTTTTAACTAAATATAATTATAAAAAAAATATTTTTTAATAAATTTAATAATTATAAATTATATAAATTTATAAATTTAATTTCACAATTCTATAAATTAGTTGTAAAATGTCATAGGTTTCCATTACATGAATTTAAATGCAAAATTATATTAATTCAAATGACATGCTTAAACAAAAATAATTAGCTCTTCTTGTTCATGTATTTGTTTCACATATTTTTCTTTTGTAGATTTTCTAACTTGTTTTATATGGTTTTTTAGATTTCTTCCTCATGTATAACCCATCTCGAGGAGGTGTCCGTGGTGGCGCTGATCAGTTTACTTGGGAAAGTGTGAAAACTGACAAACACAGAGAAAATTATTTAGGTAATTTTTTTATGCTATTTTAAATAATAGTTTGGTCAATCAAATTTGATAGGAATTTATATTAAATATAGTTATTTATGTAAATCATACTAATTTCATGTGTTCAATCAAATTGGTTTTTGTAAAATATCTATCCAAATATATATGCTTGATTAATTTTTAGTTATATATTGTATTTACTTGAATCTAAGTCGCACTTTTTGTCAAATTTTAATGCTACTGAAAATCGGGTGTGGCTTAGAATCGAAAGGGGGGGGGGAATCATTGGTATGGGGCAATTAAACCAATTACCAGTTCGTGTATGTATTGAAAAATTTATAATATTGATAAAATAACTAATTATTCACTCCTTATTAGTTCTCATTTTAAATATATGTTACTTTTTCAAAAATAGATACTAATAAACCATTTTTAATTTTTCACAAAAACTTGCTGAGAATTTGGGGTTCAGCTTAGAATCGATGGCGGCTTAGATTTGAAGAAACATGTAATTTAATTACATTTTTTATACCATTTTGTATGCCTTTCTTGTGCATTTGAAAATAAATATATGTTTTTCTGTAGCTTTTGTATACAGTATTTACTCGAATCTAAGGCTCACCCCAAATTCTCAACAAGTCTTTGTGGAAAATGAAAAATAGTGTAAAATAGTTTAAAACCTGTAATTGCTGTAATTTCCCCATCCAACACATTTTTTTAAAAATTTGATTCTAAGCTACATCCGATTTTCAGTAGCTTTAATATTGGAAAAAAGTGTGGCTCAGATTCAAGTAAATACAGTATATATGTGCATTCTGATATGATTACATACATTTAAAAAATAGCAGAAGGGCTATAATCTCTTTTGAAATTGGTACCTTAATAAAAAACATGTATCACAAAATCATGCTACAATTAATTTTTTGTATCAAACAAAATTTTATATACATTTTAGGCCCAAAGAGAAAAGAAAAGGAAGAACTAATCTTGTAGAAATAAACTGTATATTATTTTATTAGGCTCCCATCTATAAAATAATAATGCTTAGATATTTTAATTGACTTTTGTAGAGACAGTGTAACTTATGGATTTTTCTCGAGAATGTGAACAGTGTTCATTCTATAGAATTTCCCAATAATGTAAGTTTGTCCATTGAAAATGTCAAGAATTTGCTTCTAATTATTTGTCTTGGAAAAAAAAAAGATACTAACTTACATATAAGTTCAGATGCATGAATCAGTGACAATTTTTCAAAACGTTATGTAGAAATACATGCTCGGAGATACAAGTTAATGTAATGAAAATAGTCGTTAAAAATTTACATGAATTATAAATTGAATATGAATGTATCACTTGAAATTTTTCTTGCTATTGCAGATATAATAAAATTGTGTTTAATTAAATTGAAATATTTTTTTCTTATGATTTAAAAACTATTATTGTTTACTAGGTCACTCTCTTAAAGCACCTGTGGGCCGATCCCTTAAAGGTAAAGATATTACATGGTATGCTAAAGAAAGGAAAGATGCGGAGGGTACTAAATCTATAGAGAAATCTGAATTGGCAGCCATTAAAAGAGCAGAACAAGAGGCTATGCTTATTGCTTTGTAAGATTATTCTTCCTTTTTGTAATTCATTGGAAAAAAAATTTGATATTTCATTTTTAAAATTGTATGTATTTATTTTCTTACACGTTTTGCACACTATCATACTTTAAGTGTAATTAAGAATCATAATAACCTACAAATAATACATAAAATTCTTTGATGCTCAAACAAAAGTGCAATTCATTTAATAATGCAGTTATTTTTTAAACTTTAAGTGAAAATTAATATCTATAATGAATTATTTTTCAACATTTTTTATGTAATAAATTCATATTTGTTTCTAAATAATTTCATTAATATTAACTGTTAAGAAGGTTTATTAAAATCAAACACAAATTATGTTTTTAATATTTATTTTCCTTAAATACGTGAAATTTTTTAATAAAAATACTTTAACTATGCATAACAATTAAAAATATTATTTCTTATATGCTGTCAGTTTTTAGATTAATTTTTTTTTATAATTGTGTAGTTTCTTCAATGTATTAAAAAACTTTCTGTTTTATAAATATAATATCAGAAAGCAAAAAGTATTTATGGATTTTCATCAATTTCGGAGTTGAAAAGTTAAGCAATTACTTTAAGTAAAGAATTTTCAGTTGGTAAACTTAATTTTTTAAAATTCTATGCATAAGTATTTAATTTAAGAACTTAGATCTTTTAATTTCAATTTATCTTGTTTATCAAATAAATTTTTTTTGTTTTTGTTTTTTTGTAAAATAAATGGTTTTTTAAGCATATAACATAAGAAAGTTATTAATTGATAACAAATTTTAAAGTTAAATATTATATAGTAGCTAATTTATTCACTTTTTAAGATCATGTTCTGTTTTTTGTTTATTCCCCTATTTATCTCCTCTATTGTATTAGTATCTATTTTAAAGCTATTAGTGTAACATTCAAATCATAAATTGTAGAATGTGGCTAATTTTTCTATTATATATTATGCCAATATTTGTGATCCTGTAATATTGAACAATACCATTGTTTATCAACTAAGGAAATAAAATAAAAATAATAAAATAAGTATAAATTTTTGAAAAAATATACAATGCATACATTCTTTGTTTACAGGGGTCACAATGTTGTTAAAAAAGAATCCCAGGAATTAACAAAAGAGGTAATTTTTATTGTAGCATTTTGATTTTATGAATGCCACATTTAATGAATATTGTTAAAGTTGAATATACTATTTTTAAGTTGAGTTATACATTTCTTAAAAATGAACACAAATTATATATTTTATTGTTTTTTGTTTAATAAATATTTTACTTTTAAAATGTGATGTTGTAATTTATAAATAATTTGTTACCGATTGTTTATAGAAGATTTTTTTTTTTACCTAGTGAATGTTTTTTTAAATGTATTATTGTCAAATACAATTCGTCCAATTGGTTTTTCTTAAGTTCCTTTCTTTTTTTTTTGATAAAATCAATAGCATTATCATTAAAATTGAAAAAAAAAAATTTTTAAGTTAAATTTTTCTTGAAAGAGTATTTATTTATTAAAATAAACTACAATAAAAAAACAAAACACTTGTTGGGATTTTTTACGTTTGCTGTATTAAGTAAAATTTTGTTACATTAACATTGTTTAATTTATTAAATTTCCTTTTTGTAAAATTTATATGAACTACATTGTAATATGGCATACAGAGAAGTTATAACTATTCATTTCAGAGAGTGGGACATACTAAAACTAGTATTTTTATCAGATAACTTATGTATACAAATAAAGAGTTTAGATCATTTACAAGAAATCTTTTAGAAAACTAGAAGTGTGTAACGGTGATTATCTGTTTCAAGGAAATTCTGCATGCATCATAAAAGCATTGTTTCATTTAAATTTATAGTATGTAACAAATTCAAAAAATCCTTTTAAATCATTTTCACACAGCAATTATGTATTCTAATTGTAGTTAAAAGAAATCACAATTTGAAATGAGTTCTAAATTAACCTAATGCTGGAATTTATAGCTATCAGAAAATTTAATTTCATGGAATATTCTTTTTTTTTTCCATTATTTTTTATAAATATATTTTAAAACCAGACTATATATGAATTGTAAAATAGAAGAGAAAAATATGTCCTTGAAATTTAAAAGTTACATTCAAACAGTCTAACAAATTATGAGAGGTCTTTAAGCTACAATTTTTTTATCCACGAGAAAGTGGTTCATGAAGTTCTTAAAAGCAAGCTTTTATTTACCTCTTGATATTTTTGATGGAAACATGTGAATTTGTTTCTTTTATATAATATAATTAAGCAGAATTATTTTTTTAATAGGGAAATAACTTGTATGTTGGCTTTCTATTGAGCTTGTAAAGTGTAAAAAAATTAAAAGAAAAAAACAAGGAAAGCACATCCAAATTAACTTGCAAATAATTATAATAAATCCCAATTGCTAGCTTTTTGAAATCTTCATATTGTAAATTTATCAGTAACAGACGTGTAATATATTTCTGGACCAAATTGGATAGTTTTTGAACTTTTATCTAAATTGATTCAGAATTCTGTTTAAAATTAATAAGCCTGTAATACATACGACTTCATTTTTTTTGTCTGTTGATATTTGACAAATTCTTATGTTACTGCATTTATAGTAAGTAACAAAGAGCAATGGATTTGAATTGTATTAAATGATTAGAGTTAAGTGTTGAGATACTCAAAGCTAACCAAAATGCAAAAAGTTAAATTAAGCAAATTGAACAGAAAATTAATTTTCAACCACAATAGAAAAATTGTAATTGATTAAACAGCTTGTATTGATGCAATCCTGCTGGAAATATTTCTTGGAAACTTCAATAATATTTTTAAATGTTGATTTTATAAAGATGTAAAATAATAGTTTCAAAAATAAATACTTATGTGTATAATTATTGACCCTAAAAATTTGTCTCAACAATTAACAATCTTTTGAACTTTAGATGAATAATATGAATTATTTCTCTTATAGTTAATTTAAATTTAACTTATTTGTAATTTTTGAAATTTAATTATAAAAAAAGTATAATTTTATTTGGGAAGCTTTGAAATTATTTAAGCTCTAATGTTTGTATAAAAACAATTGATAAATGAAATATTAGTTTCATAGTTCATATTTATGCAATATATTTACAGGAAATGACTGAAGCATTAAAGAGGAATGTTGGGGACAGAGATGATTTAAATATTGAAAGAGTGGGAGGAGTTGGTGCTAGAAGGTAGAACACTTTTTGTTATAATAGTCTCCTTCTAACATTAAAATATGTTCAAAAATTTTGTTTTGTATATATTTATATATGTATTAGTTTTCTTGGATTCTCTAGTTGTTTCTATATCTCAAACTGCATTAATAAGAAAAGATTACATTGCATAACTATAATCTTTACTTTTTTCCAAAATAGTTAGAATTAATTTAAATTATGTACTACGAATTATTTATATGTTGAAATGAAATGCAAAAATCAAATTTAAAACACATAAAGATAAAATCTTTATAATTTGTTTTCTTATTTCATACATTTTGAAATGCTTAAGCTTTCAGATTCAGAGCAAAAAGTTAGTTGATGGAAATTTTATTTAGCTGTTTAAAGTAATTTTCATAGTATTTTATATATGATTTACTTTTTGCTGTATCTATAACTTTTTGCTGGACATTCTTTTCTTTTTTGTATCTTTCTGTTAGTTTCATGATTTGATATTAAATTTTACATAATACTATATAAATTTACATAACTTTATTAATAAGATTAAATTTAAAGTACATCAGCACCTCAAAATACTTTGCTCTCTACTTTCATAATCTTGGTCACATATATCTATGTATATGGACTATTATTTTTGTTTGTTACTTTTATTCATTTTTTAATTTAATTAATGAATTATACTTGAAAAAACTGTATTAACATCAAGTGTCATCCTCTACAAGTTTAAAAAAATGTATTTGGAGGACTTGATTGGATGAATAAAAAGTATTTTATTAAAGATTGAAAATTTGAACAAGATATATATATTGGGAGAGAATGAACTAATTGTAGGAATTGAAAAAGGATATATATATATATATATATATAAGTTTTTACTAACATATATTTAAAACTTATACATTTAAATGTGCTGTTGCATACAATCTTGTCTTGTAAATTCTACAACCTGTATCCATAAGCACTCTTTTTTTATATAGGAAAAAAAAGCATTTTAAAATAAAACCAATTATTGTATTTTAAACAGAAAATATTGAAAAGTTCAGGCTTAGAGAAATTTAAACTACTGTAAATTTTATCTTGCTTTTGTGTAAGTAGTTCTTTTAAATTTTGCCTTACAGCAGTTGTGCGATAAAATCCATGTAGAGTATTTGAATGTTAACCTCGATATTAAATTTATAAATATTTTAATGGATAAAATTAGGAACATATACATTTTGCCTTAAGGAAGGATAAAAATATAAGTTACAAAATAATTGTCTGAAATAGTATTAATTCACTGCTACTTGTTAATAACAAGTACATTTGCTTGTGGCATGATGAATCAATATTGCTGTCTCGCCTAGAAAAATTTACCACATCCACTATGTTTGAATTTAATAAAGATTTTCATCTAGTAATCTTTGAATAGTTTAACTGTTTTTCAAAATATTACAGTGGTATCTTTTAATCAAATCCATTTATTTATTTTTTGTTTTTGGAAATTCTACCCAGTTTATAGCAAATATTGAACATTTAAGGTATGTTTTACTTTTAGATTAATGTTTAAATTTGATTGCATCAAGTTTCAGACCCTCCAAAATTAAACTAACAGGGAATTGAGAAATTTTCTTAGTATAACTTTGCAAAACAATCAATGATCCTAAATTGATTTAGAATAAATCAGCCTTGTGTAGAAAAGGATAACCAGCTTTTTTAACAATGTTATTTCAAAACCCTATAAAAAAAGAGTGCATAGCCATCCACCCACCCACACATGCTTTTATTACAAAGTCACCAATGATATTTTTGTTTATCCATGGCAGTGCTGATAATCCAAAAGCACTATTTTTCCCACTGTTCTAAAAAAAAGCTGTGCATGTGTTATTTTTTATTTGAATATTTTATGCATTTTGTATAAAGTTTTATTGTACCTTACTTTTTAATAATAAGATAAGTATTCTTATATATACCTTTTATAGTAAAGCTGCTCATTTAACTGGAACTAGAAACAAAAATGAGGGTGTTGCGTTTGAGACACGAAGAGAAAGAGCTGTGGTTGATGATAATTACAAGGAACAATCTCCACCAAGTAAAAAGTGTGTTTCAATATTTTTGATCTATAACATTAAGATACATAATTTAAAAATAATTGAATGATAAATTTAATTGCTGTTGGAAAAGTTGCTAAAAAATGTTAATTTTTCATAATATTGAAATATTTGTAGATTGATGCACAATAATAGGTATAAAATCTGAGTTTTTTAAAAAAAAGAAATACAGTATGAAATAATATTATTGTTAATTTTATTAAGTCTAAAATAAAATGACATTAATAATCAGAATAATTTATTTTCAGTAAACCAGTGGAGAGATTTTAATTTATCATGCTCAATAAATATTAAATTTTTTAAGGAGTTTTGATATGCTTTTCAATTTAAATTAAATGATGAAAAATATAATCATTGAATACACATAATTGCATATTTCCTTATTAGCTGAGATAACTTTTTAAACTTTAATTTTCTCTGTTGTGGTATCTTTCAAAAGAAGTTTGAAATGCTGTATTTATTTGAATCTAAGGTGCACATTTTCCCAAAGTTAATGTTTTTGAAAATAGAGTGTGGCTTAGAATCGGTGGAAAAATTCATTGGAATGGGGAAATTGAGCATGAAACTGATGATTAGAGTAATTACAGGTTAATGTATGTATTTAAAAGTTTTAAATGCTGGTAAAATAAATGAATATTTCACTTCTTTTAATTTCTCATTTTGAATTTGTTTAAAGTTTTTCAAAGATTGGATATATAGACCAAAAATTTTACACTATTTTTTATTTTTTCACAAAAACATGTTGAGAATTTGGGGTGAGGCCTAGAATCGATGGTGGCTTAGATTCGAATAAATACAGTTTTATCCAATTTATTTCATTACTTTAAAAATATTTTTAAAATAGGTTTCATATCTGTAACCAGTTTTTAAATGCATGTTATTGAAATTATTTGATATAATGACTATGTTCAACTTTACTTTTAGGATGAAAAGCAAGAAATCTAAGAAACATAAAAAAGAAAGAAAAAGAAGCCATAACAAAAATGATTCTGAAAACTCAGAGGATGAATCAACTGTAAAGAAAAAGCATAGAAGTGAAAAGAGTAAAAAATATAATGATACAAGTGATTCTGAAACTGATAATGTTTCCAAACATAAACACAAAAAAGAAAAGAAACTTAAGAAGAAGGAGAATATCAGCTACTCTGATGACTCAAATTCTGGTAAAAGATACAAAGAGAAATCAAGTAAAAAAGACCGAGATATTTATGACTCTTGTGAATCTGATAACCAGTCTTCTTCGAGAAAAAAACATAAAAGACATCATGACCTTAGTGATATAAATTCCTCAAAGACAAAGCATAAAAAGAAATTAAAACATAGGCATCATAACTCAAATGATTCAGAAAATGATTCCCGTAGGACTCATAATAAAAGACATAGGAATCAAGAGAATGATGTACATCTTAAAAGACACCGTCACTATACTTCTGAAAGTGACTAATTTACTGTTATTGAAGTTTTAAAAAAAATAGTTTTATATCAGAATAAAATTTGTTTTTATCTTTTGTTACTAATTTATCATTGTTTTTACCAATACCTTTTTAAAAATTAAATACATTAAGAATAGTTTTAATTATCTCATCTAATCAAACCAAATGAGTCAACATTTTAAAATTTCGATTGTGAATAATAGACAAAACTTTTCAGATAGGATGATTACATATGCATTAAAATTAAGCTGTGATTAATGGTAAATTTTTTAGTAACAAACACATTAAAACTAATTTTGATGGGGGAAAATTATTAAATATTTTTTAATTATAGTTTTGTATATTATTAAATTATTTATTAAAAATTATATTGTTATTAACAGATTTTTCTTTGAAATGTTTATTTTTCTTCTAACTTGTATTTATATTTGGTAACATATTTAAATTCATATTCAATATAGCTTGGTTGTATCAAAAAAATTTGTATTATTGTAATGTGGTAACATATTAAGTGATAATTTACAAAACAAAAAGTTACCTGTGTACATCTTTGTATAGTCATATTTTAAGTTTTAATTCCTTTAAACTTACTTTTGAAAACAAAGAAAGCTCTGTGTTTCTTTTTTTAGATGAAAATTTTAATGCAATAAATTTAAAAATAGCTTTAAAGCAACTGTTTCTTCCATAAAGGTTTTTGATCTTGGCATTATATAAACTAGCAAAAAATAATTCAAGGGGATGTTCCTTGCTTTTTTATTTTTCTATTTTGGTGACACTATATTCTTTCTTAGTGTTCTTGATTTCTTAATGTTTAACTGAATGTTTTTTTTAAACCGAAAAAGAGGGGGGGGGGGTAGAAGATCTTTCTTTTTGTGTGAAGATAAGAAATCAGAATAGATTATACTCACCTGTTTCTCCTGCTCTAATTTCAAAGTGTTAATTGCAGTTTTTAACACTGGACTTCCAAAATGTCTGTTTCCTGATATATAATTTCATAGAATTGGATTTTTAACATTTTAATCCATTACAAGAAAGGGGAAGAGAAGGTAAAAATATTGTCTTAAATATGAAAATTGCAATCTTATTTACTAAAACAAAATGGGAGTGAAAATCACAAGTTGTGTCACTTAAACCAATTATGTTCCATCATCAAATGTGGGGCATTTTTTAACCTTAGCCATATTTAACTAATATGGTTGCAATAATAGGCAAGTAGTATATGGTTTATTTATATATTTCATAAAGCTTCCTTTCATTTTTACTATGTACATTAGATGATATAAGATGCACCTAATCTTCTGTGCCTTGTTCCAAATGTAAAGGAACATCATGCAATACAAATAGGTACATGCAATGTTTGTTTTTACATTGAATTTTTTTTTCTTTTCAGATGAGTTCAAATTTATGATATTAGCAAAGATGGTTTTAGCAAATTTTGATTTAACGAAAACTCGAGATTCTCCGATTCTGTAGCAGGATGCATTTTAGACCAACTACTAATATCAATTAAATTAATGTATATCTTTTTATTTTTTTTAAAAAAATTAAATTTTTTTTCTTAAGACTTAAACTTTATTTTGGTACATCAAGTTGATAATTTTTTTAAAAAAATACTTGGATTATTTTTTAGAAATTGGTTTGAATTTTTTTATTTGATTAAATAGGTCGTAGGATTGTCATTTATCAGATCTAGTCATAGTTTTCATTTCCCTTATATTTTAAAGATTTTAATGGGATTAAGTGAAGTTGAGAAGAAATAAACTCAGATAATTCAAATTCTCTATACATGCATATGCATTTTGTATTACATATATTTATATCGATGTTTTAAAAAATTAATATTTAATTCAATATTTGTCTTTGTGTCAGTGGAGTATTCAAGGGTAGGGTTTGGGGATTCATTCCCTTTGGCCAACAGTTTTTTTTAATTTTTAGAATCAAATTATACTACTCGATGTATTCGTCTACCCTTTTTTTTTGAAACATCCCCTCCACACACACACCACTTTATTAAAGAAATGTATGTACAATCACTATTTGTGTAAAATTTCTTTTTTGAGAAAGTAGATGTATAACAAAACTTCAAACTGTCTTTTCTCATGTAATATAATTCTGAATTTCATTTCTTATATAGACAAAAATATTTTTTTCCTCTAATAAAAATAATGGTTGATATTACTTATATTATGAAATTTTATTCTATTTTATTTTAAAATACAGAAATAGTGAGACATTTTAAAATAATTTCTTGTTGATTTTACTGTACTTCAACACTTTCTAACAAATTGTTTAAAAAAGCACATAGAAACAAAATTACAGTTTAATATTGTCAAATTTTGAATTGGAAATTTCGGATTTTCATAGTAAAGTGGTTTAATATAATTTGCAATGAATGAAAATTTACTCACGATAAAGAATTTTTCTACATGCTATTTTGCACGCTTATAATCAAAATCAGAAATTTATTTAGGTACTTATGTATATTATCGCAATAATCGCCAACGTTCAAGATAACTCGCCAAGTTGGCAACCTCAAGGTTGCGATAATACGTAAGCGCACCTATATTTATTTGAGTTGATACATATAAATTTTTGAAGGAGTTATATTGATCAGCTATTATGTCTCACATTGAAATATTTTTTAAATACGCTCGACAACTGGGGATACAAAAAAAAGTTCATTACGAAAATATATTTGAAAATTTTGATTTTTACTTTGAAAGTGAACTACATTCGTTCGATATAAAATTATCTTATCTAAAAACTGTTTGTTAAATCAAGTCAACTTGGTCAACATATACTTACGATTGAATAATTGTAAAAATGTATTAAAAATATTAACGTTTACGGTAGTAATACTTCTATCCTCTTACTTAAATTAGAATACAACTTTAACAATACTTTTTACAGACACATAGTTTATTATGTGCCCCCCCCCTTTTTTTTTTATCCTGATTACATCTTTTAGGTTAATCCGAATATTATAATTTCATTAAATTAGGCATCAAATAAAAACAGGATTTAATCAGATTATGAACTGAAATTTGGTTTTAAGAGACGCTGTAAAAATAAGAAAATTGAAAAGTTTTGAGAAATTTTCAGAAAAATATTGGGGCAAAAATTTGTCGTCTGCTGAAGAAGATTTGAGGAGTAAATACACAACAGTGCTAAAATATGCGTAGGGATAGAATACCTTTAATTTATAACTATCAATAAATACACGTAAAAGTAATTTTAAGAATTTCACGCACGCTATATCAGTTTCCTTTTATATCAATCTTTACAGGCATTCGATTTAATTTCTTACTGAGACTTTAGTTACAATGTCATTTATTTCATTGGTTCTAAGACTTTCGATTTCAGCTGACCCCTTTATGCCTCAGGGGGTGACATCGCGGACCCCCAAGATTTTGAACACATCCCACCCTTGCCTAATATTCTTGATCAAAATACAAGTTCTAGCAGAGTTTCTTCATTGGGGACTGTTTAGTAGTCTAGTCTAGTACGGCACATCTTTCAATTTTTCCATGAGGCCTTTCAGAGTCTGTAAAAGAGAGAAATTTCACATGAGAGACTACGTTGACTACAGTAAGGTAGTGTGGAGAAAACGTTCCAGCTCAGATGTCCTCATCATGGGACCATGGTTCAAAATTACGAGATCCATCACCAATAGCCCTCGTGTTACTTTATTGGGCGACATTGATAAACACTCACTCACCGATGCAAGCCACGTCATCCCAATTTCAATTTAAATTCCAGACACTCAGTGGCGTAACGTACACCCCTGCATTGCGGGGGGCCCAGGGTCTCTAGGAGACCCAAAGCTCGACTAACACTAAGTACGTATTTGGGCTTGGGGCCTAAAAAAGGAGCTTGCTGGGGGCCCTAATATTCTCCATTACGCCACTGCAGACATTGTCTATCTTCTGAAATTCTCTCTACGAGTGGAAGAAAGATACGATTCGGATTCGGCTCTGTTTCAGCAATTATTTCATTAAAGAAACAAAATGAATTGTTGAATGGATGAATCTATGTTTCGAAATGCAGTAAGACGATGAAATAGTTCGAAATCAGTGGCGTAACATACACCCCCGCATTGCGGGGGGAGCAGGGTTATTAGGGGCCCAAAACCTGACTTTGCAGAAAGGTCCAAGTGTTCTCCGTTACGCCACTGTTCGAAATTATACGTCCGTTCGTTAATAGTCTTCGTGTAGCTTAAAAATTCGACTTAATGACAACCAATCCTTCAAACGATGAGATCGACGCGTAATTCGCGGAACTTTTGTATCATATTTCGTGAAAATTTTTTTCAGAAACAGTCTTATTAATCCATAAAATAATCTTCGTCTTGTTTACTGGGGCGAAATTTTAAATTTTCGATTAATTGAGTCACCTTAAAATAAAACAAGTTATCTCCTTATTTTTTTTGGTACTTACGTATTATACCGTCAACTATTGGCGGGTTCACGGGTCCGGAACCCTCCATCATCGCCCTTGATTCCTTTTCTCAATTGATAAAATACTATGTATATAGTGCGTCAGATTTAATGAAGCATTTGTGATCAATAATTTATTTTATTAATTAAAGCTAATGTTTTTTGTTCATGACAATCGACAAAATCAAGATAATGTGTTTGGAAACGTATTGGGGTACGATACGAGAATGATGAACCTTCGACCCCCTCCCTCCGCTTGAAAAATTTCCTTCGTGCTCCATTGCTGTCGACCAATTTCGTTAAATCAAATATGTCGCTAATGCAGAAGATGTTGCCAAATGCTGTCATCTTCGAACTGTGTTTGAACTTACATGGGAACGGCTCACAGTGGTCAGTTTTCTTGATCTGGCGCACGGAAATTATTTTATAGCTTTGAAGTCTTCAAAATTATATCTAATGATCAAAAATCGTAATAATTAATGTAAATTGGTTAATCTCTTTTGTTTTTTACCAAAAAATAAGGTGAATAGGGTCTTAACTAATTTGTCAAGTTTGAATTTGATCAAGAATAAATGGTTGCTGAGGGGAACTAGTTTTTAAACAAGGATCTAAGGATATTAACAGAAGCAGTAATTTGACACATGGGAGAATATATACAAGAAATAGAGCGGCATGTTAAAAAAATTAAATTTTAACATATTAAACAAATACAATCAAACATAACAATGCACATATGCAATAAAGGTTAATACTCAGTGTTTAAAAGGACTCGGCACCCTTTAAGCATTTTTTTATTTGTGTATTTAAAAATTATATTTTAGCATTTCATAAAACGTTTTTATTTAAAAAAAATGATACAAAACAAAATTTTGCACAAAAAATTCACAAAATTTTACAAATTTAATTAAAAATTTTTTTTTAATTTTATTCTTTTTGTGTTAGTTAATCTTTGTAATATTTCTAAGAATGTTTTAAACACCGTTAGGCATCGATTTTACAAAATCTTAATTAATTTTGGAGAAAAAAAAATAATAAAATGATATATATGCTAAAATTCAACCAAAAGCCTAATATCTCCTACATTTAAAGTTTTTTGCTTCACATAATATAGAAATATTGTATTTTTATGAAAAACAAATGATGGATAAGAACTAAATTTATAAAATTATTGCCCTGGCGAACCTTTAGGTATCTGCCATGCATCAGTTTTAAAACTCGTCTTCAGTGATATAATGCTATTTTGGGTATCAATTTGTTTAAAAACATCTTCCTGAGCTTTGGCTAATTTGCATGAGGTGTGGTAAACAAGCGCTTGCATTGGAACCTCTGCTGATATTTCATCAATGACGATACCAGGAGGTTAACAGTTAATTTTCGATTCTATAAGCTTATTATAGTTGGGATAAATATCAGCAGGGAACTCTTTGCTATTTCCTTTTTTCTATTATATTGGCCTTTTGGCATTTTAGTGTCGACATAAAAAACCAAGGCTTAGTCAAGAGTCATTTTTTTTTGTGCCGATTCTGGATGTCGGGCTAAGCATTTCTTCAGGAGAGTAGCACGTCTAGGTGAGCAAGTAGTCACTTGTTACAAAATTAAGGCAGCATCTCTTTCTCTAGCTGCTTGCATTGACATTCTTGTTGCAAATGCTAGTTCTTGTGCTTGCTTGCTGAAGCAAGAAGGGGACGTACTCTTTCCCTCTTTGCCGTAGCTTTGCATTCCCCGAATGATTTTGAGGGTCGACCTGGAGTTGATTTGGATGGTTTAAATCTTACTCTCCCCGACAACCTTAGCATCATTCAACTTGGAGAAGAACTTTTCATTTCTACGGCACCTCATTCATTTTCGCCCACAAACGAGCAGAAATTTTTAACAATTTTTCTTAATTAAAATTGCAGCTGGTCCTCATACTTATCAAAGCCCGTTGTAGTAATAACAAAACTCAAAACAGTATTAGTTTTGCACTTGGAATCTTGCTCTTTCTTCCACACATCGAATAAGGCACGCCGATAATACCATCGACCAACGCTGAAAAAAAACTCATAACTATGGGAGTTGCAGGAAGTAGCAGCCAAATTTGGTATTAAATTAAAGGTCTATATCTACTCTATGTTACTTAAGTGTTTATGTGATCAATCCGTGTCAATCCCAAAAGTTCTAATCCATTAAACACAAAAAACCAACATACGTTAGTAAAAGTTACATGCTGAACTAAATGTTATGTTTTTATAATTTTTAATCGAACTTGAACCTAATTTGAAAGTTAAATCAAGAAATTACTTATCCATGGTATGTATTTTCAAAAAAATCCCGCTAAAATCTGCAAAATCTTTTTCAGACGAAACGATTGAACTTCCCGACTGGAAAATGAGGCTCTCAAGTGTTTCGTGTAGAAAAAACAAATCCGATATATACCGATGGTTATTGAAAATTTCCATTCGCATACTGACAAAAAATGTTTACCACATGGCTAGGGAACTCAAGAGGACCATAAAATGAAGATTGTTTTTTATTTCCGCGCAATTTTATTTTTGGGGTTTCCGTGCGCCACATCGGGAAAACTGACCATTGTGTGGCTCTCCGCTCTTGGCTGTATACCACGGCATTTGGCGACATTTTTTGATTTGTCGAAATTGGTCGATGGTGTAATACATAAGTACCACTTTTTTCTTTTGTTCATTTTGCGATTGGTTTGGTATATCGAAATCCAATAACGATTATTACCCATTATATTTTTTAAAATTGTGAACTAGACTGGATGACGGAGTCACTATCTAAACGGGAACTATTGCATAGTAAAAATTTAAAATTTGCTGCGTATTTTATGTGCGCCAACCCCATCTTTCGCATGACATGCATTGGATCGATTCATCGTCACAGACCTAGACTATTGCATCAATTTGAATGCAATAAAAAACAACCGAAGGAACAAAATGTGATGAAAGTTTTTCTAGCATTCAGTTTTGTCTCCAATTTCTAAGAAAATATTTTATTCATCTTAAAAGCTCATTTGTGGGTATTCAAATCTGTAACAAACATTTTCAGCAGTGGCGTAACGGAAAATATTACCCCCCCCCCTACCCTGCGAAGTTAAATTTTGGGCCCCAAACCGCACTGGGTGTCAGTCAGGCTTTGGGATTGCACGTTACGCCACTGATTTTTAGATTCCACAGAAACTATCATTTTTTGCTCTTTCAATTGCATTATTGCATTAAATTCAGTCCAAGCTTGAAAAGGAAGTTGAATTTCCTTGAGAACAGTCTCAAATTCAAAATGGCCGAGAAATAGAACCCTTAATTCATTATTCTTTAATCTAATTATTTCGGCCTAGTCATCAAGTGAATATAATTTAAAATGTCATTGCCTGGTGAATTTGTGATATACACACAACTCATCTCAAGCGATATTAATAGAAAAATTATGATTATAATTTGGTCATTTACGACCTCGGTTTCTCTTGAAAAAATCAATGTTTCCACATATTTTTCAAAAAAAAAAAAAAAAAAAACAGACAATATTCAAAATTTAAGTACTTTATATCTATTTAAATAAAATCAAAACAAAAAAAGAATTTAAAAAAAAAATGTGATTGAATTCATGTTTTTTGCCAAAAAGATTTTTAAAATTTAGGAATAATGTGATTGCAAATTTAATGATTTATTTGATCATAAAGTCCCATAAAAACATTAATTCATGTTTCCTTTTTTTGCTTGTATTTTGCTTCTAAGAAAAATAAACTTGTTTCTATTTATTATTCATCCACTACTTGACTATTTCCTGTATCTAATTTTGATATAATACATCAAAACTGCACACAAAAAACTAGAAGGGAAATCCCTCCTGATATTTCATCTCATTTCAACTAACGGTTTTCACTTCCGCATTGTAATGAATTGATTCATACTTTCTCTTACACACACAGCTGCCCAACTTTTCATTCTTCAGTTCAGTTGTGATTCTTGCTCGTGTAATGCAAAAAATAAATAAATAAATAAATTAATTAATTAATAATAAAAAAAATAATAATAATGATAATAATAACTTGAATTCTGATTTCACGTTAAGGGTATTAATGTTTTACACACAAAAAATGATTAATTCTGTTGTATTGATTTTACAGTTTTTTTTTCCATACAACTCTACTCTGGAGTAAAAATTCAAAAGCATGCTAATTTTTCATGTTTATTTTCATTCAATTACAGTTTTTAATTTTTGTCTCCTAACAAGTAATGTAGTCGCCTTTATAAATGAATTTTGGAAATGAATAATTATTTTAAAGTGAGTTTTAATTTTCGAAAATCTGCTTTTAACGAATATTCATTTTGATACTTTCTCAATATTTTTTAGAATAGATACTAAATATTTTTATGCTTAAAATTACTTTTTAAAGTAAACAGTTACACGATTCGTCATTGTTTTGATTGTATTATGTGTTAAAAATAATACACTAGATGCTTATATTTCCGAATTTATTATTACACTATTCGTTGCTAAATATTTTTAACGATAATTTTAATATGAATGCATTTGTGTAATATTAAAATTTCTTCTTTATTTGATTCTGTGTAGATTATAAAAAAGCACCTTCTTCCTCTTTTTTTCAAAAATGTGATTCATAGATTTTATAGAAAAAGTCTAAGATACAAAATCGTTTGGTCCAAGGATTAAGACTTTTTTTCTCTGAAAAATTCTTCATGGGCTTTTTGAAGATCATGAACACATGAGAATCCATGAATGAGCGAATAAATATTCCAAGAGAATCAATATTTTTTCATGAACTATAGATAAATGACGCATCCATATTTTGAAAACATATTTGTTAGACAAATATTTTGCATGATTCTAAGAATTACTTTATAAGCATACGTTTTGTTGGAAGCCAACTTATATTTGTTTCGCTAAAAGAAATAGTTAGACTGGTTAATATGTGAAAAAAATTCCAAATACAGTGGACCACTAAAGTGTTCGTACACTAACAATTTCCTATAAAATTTGAAGTTTTCGACTAATAAAAATTAATATATTGTAATTGTAATTTTTTATGATATCTGCAATTTTTTCTTAGGGAATGACATAATTAATTTTTTAAAAATAGTAAAACTATTATTTTTAAAAATTATTAATCAAAAAGCTACTGAAAAATTACGCCACAAGTCTTCGTGCACTTAACAAAACTCTTAACATAGCTTTAAATACTATATTTCTTTCTTAATTTATAGTAGGATATCTTTTAGTGTCCGAAACAACTTTTAAACGTCTTGGTATAGATTTAATCAGTTTTTTTTGTAATTTCTGCATCGATTTTCCTCCATGCTTCTGTGATAATTGTTCTCACTTTCACATTATGTGTTTATATGTCATGTTTTTTTTTAAATCTAATTCTCACCATATATGTTCTACTGCGCTAAATAAACTGATTGAGGAGGTGTTTTCAAAATTTTGGGACAGTTATTGAGACACCAGTGGCGTACATCGAGAGCAGTGCGCTTGGCGTCATTATCCTGTTAAAAATTGAAGTCGTCTCCTGTATCCAAATTTAAAATTTCCCCTTAAAATGTTTAAATAGAGCTTATGATTCACAATACTATAAAAAAATACCAAATTACTTAATTTTGAGGCTGGTTTACCCCCCCCCCCCCCGCGCAAGAACACTTCCACCTCCATAGATCATTGATCCAACCAGATTCTTTGGATTAAGTTTCAGAAAAGTCAAAATTGACAGCAAATTGATTGGGATGACAGAAAATTCAACATTTTTGGTTCTGGTACTCATATGTTAGTTTGTAAATGAAAAAAGGAGAAATTTAATCCCATGAATTTATGTGGAACAAGAACTCCTCCACCTCCATGCATGGAGGTGGAGGTGTTCTTGCTTGGGGGTGTAAATTGGCTTCAGGATTAGGTAATTTGGTATTTGCTTATGGTATTAAGAATCATAAGCTCTATTTAAATATTTTAAAGAGAAATTTTAAATTATTCGCCCAAAATTTGAATATTGGAGACGACTTCATTTTTTAACAGGATAATGACACCAAGCGCATTGCTCTCACTGTACGCCGCTGGTGTTTCTATAACTGTCCCAAAATTCTGAAAACACCTCCTCAATCAGTTTATTTAGCCCAGTAGAGCATATTTGGTGAGAATTTGATTTTAAAAAAAAAAAAGAAAACATGGACATATAAGCACATAATGTGAAGTAAAAACAAAAATCACAGAAGCATGGAGGAAAATCGATGCAGAAAAAAAAAACGATTAAATCTATACCAAGATGTTTAAAAACTGTTGTAGACACTAAAAGATATCCTACTAAGTATAAATTAAGAAATAAATACAATATTTAAAGCTATGTTGGATTCTTGTTAAGTGTACGAAGACATTTTGTGGCGTAATTTTTCAGTAGCTTTTTGATTATTAATTTTAAAAAAATAATAGTTCGACTATTTTTAAAAAATTAATTATGTCATTTCAAAGAACAAGTTGCAGATATCATACAAAAATTCTAATTCCAATATATTAATTTTTATTAGTACAAAACTTTAAATTTTATAGGAAATTGCAAGCTTACGAACACTTTTGGGGTCCATTGTAAATATTAAATGAAAAGTCTCTTTAAAATGAATTATTTTCTAAATGGAAGAAAATATTTTCTAAGAATGTCCAATAGAAAACCAATCATTTTAATCCATTCATTATTATTCAAAGAACGAACAATTTTAATAAAATGAATTATTTTGATAAAAATGATTCAGTAATGGATTGGTTTTCATTTTTAAAAGCTTTTATTTAATTTACAATGTATGTATGTATGTAATTTGTTCGGGTGGAATCTTTCAACTCAATTTTGAAGCTGATATCTTCCTCCCATTGAGCTGAAATTTTGTATACACGTTTAGTTTGGATGACAATGCATGTTTTGACCATTTATATTCCGATATTGCAATTAATTAAAAAGATATTAATTAAAAACGTTAAACTAGTTTTGGGCGCCAACTTGGATATATCTGCATTGTTGTAATAATTTTATTGTTACAACAATGACAAAAGTTGGCGTCGAAATTCGGTTTTCAGCGAAACTGGAATTTCATAACGTTGCGCTATTGACAGTATTAATTAACTTTGTCTAAAAAATAATTACATTTCTACAACGTAAAAATAATCTAATTTCTACAACGTATGCAATTTTTTTACTTATTTCTATCTATTTTCTTGGATTTAAATTCAAAACTAAAAAGTAGAGCTATTTTTCAAGTAGATTGGTACATTGTATACCTTTCTCAACGCTGCCAAGTTAAACTGAGAGGGAGTATTGAAGAAATTCTTTAAAAAATTTATCTAACTTTAATCTATGAAACTCCGATAAAAAATAATTACAGAATCGGAAAGATCATTTTTTTATGTATCTTACCCATCAAAAAGGAATCCGCTAGGAAAACAATAAGAGAAAAATATTATCTAGAAATGCAATATATTTTCGATTAAAAAAATATTTTTATAATAAAAGAAAGGAATTTTTTAAAGAAATTTTCTAATTTTAAGTCTACAAGTAATTTAAATATACCTCATTTTATCACCAGTAATCTAAACACACACTACGACATGTGTCCTTAAATTTAATTACAAATAGAATCTGTTAATTTTATTTGAGTTTTTTTTGTTTGAAAAATTACGCCAATTTTGTTTCTCTAGATGAGTTAGGCACATTGTAAAACCAGCTCAAGGTTATTTATATTCATAAAATGTGCCAAAAGAGAATAATTTGCAAAATGACCTGAAATATTTAAAAAATAAGGAGAGAAAAAAAATCGAATCTTCGAAGAAACATTTCGTTAAATAGGAAATGCACTTCGCTATTTGGAGTTGTTTTACGAGGAAAAGAGTAATATGTGCTTGGTTCCAGGAAAAAGTTCTTAAAATAGAGAAATTCCCAAAATAGAAGTTCGTTACATGGAGACTGTATAAAAATAATGCGATGGTTAATTATTTTTTCAAAATCAAGTTTCTAAAGATGACCTAAGCAATTAAAAAAATAGATTCTTACGTAGAAGATATTCAATGGCCAGCAAAAAATTATCATTATTTGATAAAACATTCTTTTTTGATTACAACATGCGTTTTGAATCTTAAGCATTTTATTGATTAATACAAATATTTAAATGCCTTTTGAAGTTTTTTAATAAATAACTAAAATTTTCTTCTAATATGTTAGAGAAATATATCCCTTATCTTCAAAATATTTCAAATAAATAATATATTCTTCAAGTTTTTCAAAAATAGTCAAAATTTTAATTAAACATTTAATAACTTTGTCATTTATGCAGATAATCTCACTAAACCTTTTTTTTCGTGTGTAGAATAGTGTTACCCAAAATCTGCACGAAGATTGAAAAAATTGCTTAAAAATTACGGATTTAAAAAAATTGTGTTTTTAGTCTAATACCCTTTTGCGAGAATTAATTCAGCTAAACCAGGTATGGCGAACCAGCGTTCAATGAGTTGAACAGGCTGAGAAACCTGTCCAGCGATAACTAAAAAGTAAAAAATAAATTAAAGGTAAAAAAACTTTTTTAAGAACAAGCTTTTATTTAAACGCGCTAAAAAGAATAAAATAAACTTTTCCTTTAAAACTTTTTTTACTATCAACTTATAACGTCATTACACAATTTATATGATATAAAAGCTTGTCGCGAGATTTACCTGTGTAGATAAACAAGTAAAATAAATAACTTGACCTGATTGATTTTAGTTTTTAAAAATTCAAACTAAGTAAATATGAGTACTTAAATATTGCGACAAGCTTTTATATCATATAAATTGTGTAATGACGTTATAAGTTGATAGTAAAAAAAGTTTTAAAGGAAAAGTTTATTTTATTCTTTTTAGCGCGTTTAAATAAAAGCTTGTTCTTAAAAAAGTTTTTTTACCTTTAATTTATTTTTTTTCAAAATCTTTCATAACGATATTTTATATTTTTATTTTAGATCTGGATATATTGTGTGGTTCGTAGCTTAATATTTATTCTAATGACAGTGGCTCTTATTGATGCTTTTAGTAAGTCTCTATTCAGTGATATTAAAAATTTGGTAATTAAGTGTTTTTCAAGAAAATACATTAGATAAAATTATTTTATTAAAAAATATATAAATTAAGTTTAAGAAGAAAATAAAATAGGGAAATAATTGTCCTTCAAAAATTTCTTACTGGAGGTACATTTATAATGAATTGCTGATTATTTTATTCGGAAAAACATTTTTTTAAAATTATGTTAATAAATTTTTCACAAGAGTTAATTATCACAAAATTATGGAGATTTTTCGGTATTTTTGATGAAAAATACCCAAAAAAATAGGTTAAACAGTTGTAAGAAAAAATTTCCAATGTGGTGGTATCTCAAATAAGCCAATAACAACCTCCGGGCAAGAGTGATCCCTTTTGTCTAGTTGTATGTTACGTGCTTACGAATCCATAGGTCGCGGGTTCTAATCCTCCGACAAGTGTTACGATTTGGATTCACGCTGTTTAACGAAGTTGGCGATTATGTTTGTCGCAGAAAGACTTAAATTATGGGATTGGTCTCCAACGTCTCAGGCGCCAACTTAATGAAACTCTACTACTGCAACAGCGATAGAGAGATAAGTTTGGAAATTTAAAAAAGTGTATTATTTTTCTCGTTTTATTTTTGCCCTGTCAAAAAGCATGCTTTTAAAACTGATTGAAGTTATGAAATATATATATATAGCACCATTTTTTACATGTATCATTAACATTTGTACAATATAAATAAGCGATATTAAATCTTTAATATTAATCATGAATTACTTGAAGAAGTTGGTGGGTTTTTTTCAGGCAAATATCTTTTATATCATTTGGTGAAAAGGACAGAAAACATTGAAGCATTTTAATATATTTCTGTAAAAACCCATTAGATAGAATTTTTTTTACAAATAGTAGAAGCTGCATGACTTTAGGAAAGGAAATTTTGAATTCTTTTTGATATCAAATGTTGCGGATTTAAGGAAATATTCATGCATTTGATAGAGATAGAAAAAAATAATGAAAAATTTTATCTGAATGGATTTATTGTAAACTAGGTGAAGTGAAATTTACATAATGTGTTTAATTTCATGCCTGTAAATACTTACATTCAATTAACAATGTCTTTTTAAAGAATTTTTTCTTCAAATAATTTATTTGTTGAATAGAAATGTACATGCAGGTGCTTTTACCACTCGTACGTAATGATAAAGAAGATTTTATATCTTTTTAAGATACCGACTACTAAGTGAAAACGAATATAATCGAAAGTGAAATGATAAAACATTTCAATTAAAGATTATTTGAAAAAAAAAAAAAACTTTTTGAAGATTCGAGGTGTAACAGCTTTATCGCGGAAACTTCAATCAACACGAGACAAAAATAGAACATTTATTTTACAACTTTTACTTATTGTTTTGGCTATCTCTCAAAAGTTGTTTTGACTCTTTGGAAACAAAACAATCGTGCCAGAGGGGATTTCAAAACAGAATTTCTGAACGGTATTAATTTTATCTAGAGAAGAATAAAACTTAGCATTACGTACTGAGTGTATTGCGAAACAAAAACCTCGTCTGAAATATGATTTGTGTATCGGCTTTTTGACGTCAGATTTTCATGAACATGAAATTTCATTTATGTAATTTCGATAAAGTGAATTTCGAATATTTTATCAAAAGATTTTTAGTGATTATTTCAAGCACTTTTGATTTTAAAAAGAAACCACCAAAGTTTAGTAAATGATCCTTAAATTAACATGCATTTAGTAGAACACGATTTTTAACGGTATGATAAATTGATACTTGCTAGTATGGTTTTTAAATAGCTGTTTAAAAAATTTTATCGCTAAAATCTCCAGTCGGATTTCCTGTAATTATTACAAATTGATTAACTTTATTCAATCATTTCAGTCATTTGTACTATGTTACAAAGATAATACAGTGATTCGCATGATGAAAAGTAGCAGCCTTGAGAGGAAATTCTGATGAAATATTTATAATCAACTTATATACAGTCGACTCTCGAAAATTCAAACCTTCGATAATACGAACTTCTCGATAATTCGAAGTTTATGCTCAATCCCTAGAAAAACTCTTGATATTTCGAACTGAAACTATACGTGTTGGTACACTCAATATTTCGAAGAAAAATCTGTGGCTGGCCAGACTACAACAACACGCGATAATTCGAAGTTATCTTATAAAACTCTCCACAATTTGAACACTAACAATCATGTGCAGTCCTGTAGCAGAAAAGTTGGAGCTTACAGGTTTTGCTTTGTATTGTCTCTGCGTGTCTCCTCTGAAACGTAGCCCCTTTGATGATCCTCTGTCTACTACCCCTTCTTTATGTTTTCTGAGGCGAAAAGACACTTTTATTGCTTTCTTTTTTCAAGTGGACTATAGACCAACCGTACCTGTTGTCAGCCGTCCATATCTTTCGTTTAACTCATGGCCTTGCTACACATGTGTTCAGAAAGGATAGTCCGCTATTGTGAAGAGAAGATGCGTAGGATTGTGTATGCATGTATATTGAAAGTATTCTTTTAATACAGGATTTTTAACTTCTGTACAGTATTTTTACTGTATAATATATATCTACTTTTTAAAAATACTTCAAAATAATTTTATTCATGTGTACAATTGTTGTTTTATTACATAGTTTCAAATTTGGATGTGTTAGAAAAAATTTCTCTTCGCGTATTTTGGGAGTTTTTTTCTACCCTCTTGATAATTCGAAGTTTTTCATTGGTCCCGCCAACTTCGAATTATCTAGAGTCGACTGTATTTATAAAACATATTTATAAGATCATATATTTTAAAAACATATGATATATTTATAAAACATATATCATGAAAATTGATCAAAATAGTTAAATAGTATTTCAATAATGTATTATTGTGAATTATTTTGTTCAAATTCTCTAGATAAATTCTCGCAGAACAATAGTGAGTTTAAAGAAAGAAAATGTACAATGTGACACGATTTCGTAACGTTTATTTTTAGATACAATCCATTTTGTAGTGTTTTAATGCTTGAGTAATTGGATGATAAAGAAGGTCGAAGGAGTGATTATTTATTATTCATGCTATCAATAAAAAATGAGAGCGCTTTTGCTTCTGTGTGACGTGAGATTAATAAAATAATTTTTTCCCCTTTTGAATATATATGCTATGATTGGGAATCTATTGAGCTCAATTTACGTTTACTGACTACTATAGAAACCGTGATTTTTTCCTGAAGCGTATAAATAAATAATATTTTTCATATTTAGCGTTACTTGAATTAGAATATACACATGAAATTATTTAAAGGATATTACGAAAATAAAAAATATTTAAATGCAATTTTTTGACAGTAAATGAAGAAAAATGGCATATTTTTAAAACATTCTCCCTTTATGGAAAATTCTTCTACAATAATAATATTTTTCTTTTTTTAGCGGTTTTTTTCCCCGAGCCTGAACCAAGATTTTTGAAAAATTCATATTATTTTCAGAGTTACTATTAATTTAAATAATATAAACGATGTTTTTTATAAAAATTTCTGTACTCTGATACATTAAAATATGAATAAATCCACTTCTATATTATATATTTCAAAAATCATAGTTTAGGCTCTGTATAGAAAAAAATCATAGCTAAATATTATTGTTATAGAAGCATTTTTTTTTAAAAGAAGAATGTTTTGAAAATATGTCGTTTTTTTCTCTCCATTTTTGTCGAAAAATTACATCTAATTTTTTCTGTAATAATATTCATAAAACAAGTTTATATGTTTATTATAATTCAAAGGGCACTAAATATTTAAAAAAAATTAATCATTTTCAAGATTTTGCAAAATTAAGAAGTTTTGTGTCAAATTGAAATTTATCTTTGGTGGAGTTGATAGATAAAATATAGACTTTTCATCTTTTGATTTCAATGTTTATTTAAAAGGCATATAACTCTGTAAAATTTGATTTATTAATAGTTTTAAGAAAAACAAAACATTCTCTAATTTGTCAGAAAGGCTAGAAATTGCTTCCAAAATTTAGCACTATACGAAGAGAATTATTATTTGTATAAATTATGACACACAATGTATACAACAAGCATAAATAGAATTGTGGGCGTAAAGAAATTTGATTCATGCAATATGTCCCCTCCCGCCTTGATTTAAAATTTAGAGAGTTTTCTTGAGAAATATGTGACGTATGGTGGCCTCCCAATCGCCCAATTTGTCTTTTTTTTTTTAAAATCCGTTCTGATGATACGTTAATGCATTAATTTGTAAATTAAGAAATATTTTATTTCTTTGTATAAGATTTCAGAAGTTGTGTGTGATAAATTCTAATGTGCAATATTGAAAATTTCTACGCACAAGTACAATTACAAATCTTTTGCAGATTTGCTATAATGTAGTTTTTGTACATTCTATTTTAACTAATATGGCCAGATGTTTTAGGGGTTAAATAAATTCCAGTTAAAAACATTTTTAGAACAAAAAAAACAAAAACAGAAAACGTACAGATGTTTGAAATATTTACAATCTTAAAGAAAACAATTATTTCACCTGCTTCTACAAAGGTTATAGAAAAATACTTAAATTAAGCATTAAATAACGAAATGAATATAAAAATAATGCTGTGACCGTTTATTACATGTTCTTATTTAAAAAGGGGCTCATAGTTTCCCCCCATTAATGTTGAAAACAGCGGATAGTTAATTTTTCTTTCATTTCTAAAAATAATTTTCGAAAAGAAAAAAATGATATTTTTGTATAAAAATGTAAATAATTATGTATATAAGAATTGTCAAACAAAATTAATTGTAACATTCTTAAATTTTTCAGTTTCTCATATAAAATTTCTATATATAAATCCGAAATTTCATGCAACTATGTATCACTAGTACAAGAAATGTTCAAAGCCAAAACAATCCAATCAGACAGCTTCAAGTCAATTAAATAATAAAATTACTTTTTTTTTCTTATATGGTGTTCGAAAATGGAAATAATATAATAAACTGCTATTTTTAAAATCAAACCTTTTATTTTAATGAACATAAAAAATGAAATAATAAAGATATTAAAGACTAATTCGCAAAGATGATTAAAATATTATTACTGAATAAAAAAATGGAACATTATTTGCAAATTAATCGTTTGTCTGTAAATTAATGTAACACTCTTTTTATTTTTCAAACATCTCCGGAACTACTGATCGGATTTGAAGAAAATTTTGAATGTCAAGTTATTCAGCCCATTCACTGAATTATTCTGCACCAATCGGTTTCTGGAATTAAAATTTTTTTTATATTAATTAACTGTGATAATTAAATTAGATATTTCATTAACATGCTTTAATTTTCCTTCATCCATAAAAAAGTGATATAAATTTTACTAAGTTGGAATAAGAATTAGGAATAGTATTAAGGTGCATCTCATTTTTTTCTACAATTGCACACCAAGGGAAAAAAATATGATGGTAGGTACTTTAAAGAAAATTTTCAAGATCTCTTGATTTATCTTTTAATTGAATGAATTGCTAAGAATAGATCCACTTATTTCCAGATTTCTACTACTAGCTATAGAATATTTCGTGTATAATTTATTTTTTTTAAACAACAGTTGTAGGAAAAAAAGGAAACTACGCCGTGCTTCGCGGATCGAATCTACGAATGAGTTGCATCCCTAGAGAATCTGACACGAGGGAAGAAAGAGACACTGCGCTTACTTATGCGTGGACGGACGAACAAGACAGAGAAGTCGTGGACGCTCGATTCACAAAATATGAAAATGGAGATTTGGAGATTGTTAACGCTCATATCAGTGACAGCGGTAGCTACAAATGCAAACAAGAAATGTCTTCCTCGACAACTCCTCAGTCGAAAAATGTCTATGAACACAAATTAGTAGGTAAGGGAGTAACTTAGTTCAAAGATTTCTTTGATTGATGCTATAGTTGGAATTAACTTAACCCTGCATCTATCGCGTGAAAAAAAGACCTAAAGTTCTCGCGCAGGGTGTGACATACCCAAGGGTGTTTACATTGTGTTTATACTGTAAAATTTGTATACAAAGGTTTAAAAGGAAGAAAAGTAGGAAATACAATATGTTTATAACATTTTTTTACACGTAAATTTAGTTTTTCTCTTCTTTTTATAAGGGCATCCATGGCATTGTTTATACACTCCTTTAATCTCGTCGCGAGTGAGTGCGATGTTTTCACTGGATCTTATAATTTTTTTTAAATCTGTATCGTTTTCAAACTAAACATTAGGAGTAAACTTCTCTATTCTTTAAATTTAAAAAATTTGGAATTTCTTTTTTTATTTTCTTTTATTTTGTTCCAGCTTTTGTTTTTTTTTTCTTGAAAAGTTCATCTGAAAGCGGAGAAGGTGTGTACCAGTTGTCTCCTTTAAAATTACGTACTTCTCAAATGTTTTTGTGTCTCTACATATAAAAGATTTATTTTCAACAGTGTCCCCCTTTTCTAAATCTGGATCGATTTCAGTGGAGGAAGCATACTTAATGTTATACTCTTCATAATTTGATTTTTCCTCATCATAACCGCGAAGAGAATTTCTTCATCCGAAAATACTGTTGTACTATATCTATTAATAATGTATCTATTAAATTACTGAAATATCACTTTTCTTCATCATAACTACAATAATAGACCATAGCTTAAGGAAGATTTAAAACGTGCTCATGCATTCAGAACAGTAACGTAATTCCACATCTCAGGGTATTCACTCTCCGAAGAGGCGATATTCAAAAATATATATTTAGAATTCGCCTACAAGCTAAGGCCCTTCAAAGGACATGACCTTAAAGTCAGTTACACGAGAAACTATCCATTTTCCGAAAAAAGGCTTAGAAGGATTGTTGAAAAAAGTTAGACGGGGGTTATGACACACCCTGCGCGAGAAGTGTCGAGTTAAAGCAGTTAGAGATTAAAAAAAAGTAATATATTTGTATCAATAAAATGTAACTAAAACAAACTAAACACATTTATCTGGGGAATGTACTAACATTTTATTGGTTTTTTTAAAGCAGTGATTTCTAACTTATTTTGTGTTATAGAACTTTTGTCTCTATTGAGTGAGGGGTACAAGTCTCTTCTTAGATGGAACCTTCTATGACGACACACACACACACACACACACACACACACACACACACACACACACACACACACACACACACTATTTTATTTTTAATTTCATCTATTTTCCATAGAACATCTTTTCTGCATGGTAGGTTTTAAATTCTGGAAAAAAAATTCGATTCACTCTAATGTACACGTATTGAAGCGAACTCCACCAGACATATTTTCTTCAGCGAAACACAATACAAGTCTACCTGTGACAATTCTTTCAAAGTGTGTGCGGAATATGTCATTTATTTTTCTATGAATCGTAACATCAGATCACCGAAAAATTTTCTTCTTTGCTTTTTTCTCCCATACATAATAGCCGTTATTTCCCAGCCGGATCATAAAATGAGAAATTCAGCTATCGAGTACAGCTTTAATTTTAATGCTACAAATTGATTAACTTGGTACGGCGCAAATTGTGCTTTATCTTCTAATTTTATGTTTTCTATAACTGTCTTTTAGCTTACCTTGTGATTCCGAAAGACTTTTGAAGTATTCCTTTATTTTTGATGAGTTTATTTTATATTCAGTTTAAAAATGTCGCCATTGTCAAGATTTGGGATAAAAAAGAAAGTGATTCGAATAAATTCGAGAAAATCCGAATTTCAAGTATTCTTCGTTGTACTAGCGATTGACGTATCGAGTTGATTTCAGTGATAGCTTTTTTAAATATATCATTTGTAACGTTTTCATTTACATTAGTGATAACAGCAGCGATGTCATTATGGATATCACGAGATTTCTTTGTGGTGAAGTTATCCATTACTTGTAATAATCTGACGTTTTTTCAAAGCAATTTACGATTAAATTTATGATACTGCATATGTACTTGAAAAGTTTGTCGTTAACATTTGTCGATTACAATTCCCACATGAATAGCATTTCACATTGTTTTAAATCAAATGCATAATAAAGGGACATAATTCGATTAATTAATTATAATTATTTAAGTTTATTCAAGTTAATTGAATGACATTTAAGAGACTCAGAAAAAAATTAACGGTTGAAAGACTTTTTAAAAATTAAAAGTACACTTAGATATTTTCAATTTTTTGAACTAAAATGCGAAAGAAAAAAGAAAAAAAAAAAGATTTTGCTTTTTGTTTTGCAACATTTTTTTTTATTGTGCATTCAATTTTTTCACGGGACATTTAAAAAAGCTTTATGAAGTATCAATGTTAAAAGGATTATGGAGTGAGAATCCCATATTTATAGGATAGAGAAGCCAGAAAGTAAAATTAATGTAGAAACATTTTTAATATGAAAATATATGCTGCATTTACGTCCTATCCTCTCACTTTAGACCAGTGATCCCCAAAGTGGTCTATATAGACCCCCAGGGGTCTATTACAGTATGCAGGGGGTCCACGTACGCGAAAAAATAATTTGGGGGTCCATGAGTTGTAAATGGGGGTCTACGATAGGGACTCTCATTAAACCAGATCTTGACTTTAATTTTAAAAGAAAATTTAATCAAATGGAAACCAGATTTACCTGTTTAAGAGATTTATTTACTAAATTTCGGCGTTTCTTGCCGTAACTAAGCTAAAGAGTATAATATTGGACGTCCTGAATTTTCCTAGTTTCTCAATTTGTCACAGGCAATCTTCTAGGAAAAGTTTAAACCTACTTTCAACATTTAGATGCACTACATTCAGATTTTGAAACTAGGTTTGACAATGCTTAGACTATATATATAGGTAAAACTACAGTAGGTAATTAATTAATAAGGTCACATAGAAAGAAAACCAAATGTCATATTACAAGAGGAACTGATCGAAATAGGCACTAAGAAGATCTTAAAGTAAAATTTAGAAGCGGATATCAGCAATTTTAGAAGCATCCGAATGGACAAAGCACAAGATTCATCTCTTCCATTAAAAGCATTTGTTTGTTGCTCAGTTACTTTATGTAACAGTTCTTTTAAGTATTCATTAAATTTTAATTTAATTAACAAGTGTGTCTTAGGTTTTAGACGCTATACTTCACTAGAGTTAGAAATTTAAATATTTTGAAGTAAGCATAGTTCTATACCAGCTGTCAAAAAGACATTTAAGATGATAAATTTGCAAAAATTCTTTATTAGAGGTAAGTAGAGGTCTACCTAAAACCGAAAAACATGGCAAGGGGTCTATGAGACAAAAAAGTTTGGGAACCTCTGCTTTAGACAAAGCCTGAATAGTTCTTATACACAGTGTAACACTGGCGTATCTAGGCCTGAATGGTCTCTGAAGCAAAATTCCTTCGGGGCTCCTTTTTAGGGCTCATAAACCTTTTGCGATTTTTTGCTTACACATTTTGGGTCCCCTGTAGCTTGGGGGCCCAGTATAATTGATACGGCGGTAGCTACGCCCTTGCTATGTAATAAATATATGCATACTAGCCGTTATCCACCCGCTTAGCTGGGTATTTCAGGATGTTTTATAAATATATATATATATATATATATATATTATTAATAACTAAGTCATAGCATTAAGATTTCGATTACATTGAAAAATATACTTATACCTGTAACTGTCGCCTCTTAATAAAAAAAAAAGGGCAGAACTCATTTAATTTGTATTTTCTAAAAATCTCTAATATTGAAGTATAGAATGATGTTTGCACTTTCGTAGCCCTATAACCAAGTGCATTCCCGCAAAACCGATTTTCGGTGGATCTCTACTCTGTAAAATGAACATGCAAGCCAAATTTCAAGTCTAAATCTAATAGGGAAAAAAACGAAATTTTTACTATCAATACCCCCGTAATCTCGTTGAGAGTCGTTTTCCAAAACAAACGTTCTTGGCGGATTTCAATTCAACGAAAGAAAAACGCAAACCAAATTTCATTATTATAGTCCTTGTAGTTCGAAAAAAAGGAATTTTTCTCAGTACGCCCCAGTAACCCCTGCTCTCCCCAGGAGTTGATTTCCGTAAAATACATTCTTAGCGGACCCCTACTCAAATATATATATATATATATGCTTAACAAATTTCAAGTATGTGGGTCTAACAATTCAAAAACAGGAATCTTTTTCTATAACTCCTCTTGACCCCTCGCAATCCTCCTTAGGGCTTGATTTTCGTTTTACTCTTTGTTAGAGGAACTCTATTCCATGAAAGAAACATGTCTACCAATTTTCAAGCAGGTTGATCTAATAGTTTAAAAACGGAAATATTTATCGATTATGCCCCTTAATCTCCCGAAATGAAACTTGGTGGTTGAAATTCGTGAAACCCATTTTGTAGCGGTTCTCTACTCTACAAAAGAAATCTGCTTATACCAAACTTCAAGACTGTACGTCCAATAGCTTAAAAATAGGGATAATTATCTATACGCCCCTTGAGCCCCCGCAACGCCACTTGGGGATCAATTTCCACAAAACACATTATATAGAAGATCTTTAATCAATAAAAGGATTCTGATATAAAATCTATAATAATATAGATAATGATTCTGGAAATAATTATCTATAACACGCCCCTTAATCCCGTAACGCCACTTGGGAGTTGATTTTCAAGAAACGCATTTTGTAGCGTATCTCTACTCTATGAGATTAATCTGCTTACCAAATTTCAAGACTGTGCGTCTAATAGTTTAAAAATCGGAATGATTATTTATATCTCTCCTTAACCCCCCGCAACACCCCTTGGGGGTCGATTTCCCCCAAACCCATTTTGTAGCGGATATTTACTCCATGAAAGAAACATGCTTACCAATTTTCAAGCAGGTAGGTCAAGTAGTTTAAAAACGAAATTATTTTTCTATTATGCTCCTTAATCTCCCGCAACGCCATTTGGGGGGCTATTTTCCCCAAACCCATCTTGTAGCTGATCTCTACTCTATGAAAGGAATCTATTTATCAAATTTAAAGTCGGTGCAAGTAATAATTTAAAAATGGAATTAATTATTTATAACGCCCCCTAAGCTTCCGCAAAGCCACTTGGGGGTCGATTTTCACCAAATTCATTTTGTAGCGGATCTCTACTCTGTGAAAGGAATCTGCTTACCCAATTTCAAGATTGTACGTCGAGTAGTTTAAAAATGGAATCAATTATTTTTAACGCCCCTTGCGTTTCTAATTTCGCAAAAAAAAAAAAAAAAAAAAAAAAAACCCGTTCTTATCGGATCTCTACTTCCTGCAAGGAACATGTCTACCAAACTTCAAGTCTGTAGGTTCAATAGTTCCGGAGATTTCGTGATTAGTCAGTCAGTCAGTGAGTCGCTTTTCTCCTTTATATATATATATAGTTTTGGGATATTTGTTCGGGAGCACCTAGAACCCCAACTCGGATATTAAAAAAAAATTTCAAAAACCTTCCCGGGGATATATTTATTAATTTCCCAAATTTTCACGGCGATTGGATGTATGGTTTTTGAATCTATAGAGTACAGACAGACAGACACACATTCATTTTTATATATATAAATGAGAGAGAGTAAAAGAGAGAGAGAAAAAAAGTGAAAGAAAGAGTAAAATAGAAAGAGAGAGAGAGAGTAGCTGAGAACAGTGCGACATCAATATTTACTTACTCACTGTCATATGTAAATACATATTTGTATTAATTGAAACTATTTAATAAAAAGTAACTAAAATAAAAAAAATTTTGTTGATCTTTTTTTAAAATTACTTGTTTTATTAACCTAACTGTTACATAGTGTAGTTCACAGTAGTGTACGCTGATTGCTTAGCTAAGGGATTTGTTGAATTTATCTAGTAAAAGGAGTTTTTGTAAGCAGCATAGCTTAAAGACGGAATGATCCTGACGTATGAAAATTGATAAGCTGAAACTATTGGTGATCATGCATGCAAATCAAAACCAGTTTAGCTTTAGATATTTTTTTATTTCAATGTTTTAACGGTTTTGGCATATATTTCTGCCTAGCTATTTATTAAGCGAAACAAAGTAGAATGAGGGTTCTTACACATCATTACAAATGATTCCTTCGAAAAAATATTACGTAAGATTTTTCCATATGTCGTCAAAAAGTTCTAGTTGGAGAAATTGGTGAGTTTTATTTTAAAACTTCACCCGTACGAAGAACAGGTATTCCATCTAATGCATAATATTATAAAACAAACAATCAAATATCTCTCGAAATTCCTTTCAATTTCAGTATATGAACTGTCTGGTCACAAGTTTATTACAAGAGTGTTCATAAGTATGGCTCTGTTCAGTCAAGAGATTATGATTACGATGTTAACGGATTTGCTAGCGACTCGAGTGTGCAATCAAGAATTATGTTCCCCTGGAAACATCAAAGTGGTGAAATGTCAGTTATCAGAGACGGTAAGATATATATATATATATACATTTATTTAGCTAAACGAGGTACTTACGTATAACACCGTCGACCCATTCCGCCAAATCAAAAGACGTCACCAAATCTTGACATTGTACGTGCAAACAAGAATATTGTGTTTACACATGCGAGTAAACAGTTTTGCACTATTGGCTGCATATCGTTACATTTGGCAACGTCTTTTCGTTTGACGAGTTGGTCGACAGTATAAGATGTAAGTATCCTAAAAATCAAGTTATTTTTATAAATAATTTTACAATATTTAAGGTATTGTAGCAATTTATAAACAAATTCCACTAATTCAAAGTTACCAGAAAATGTAAAATCCTTAACTTGACTGTATTTATACTTTAAATTACATACTTCAAGCTCTTAGTTCATATTTCTACTATTATTATTTTTAGTATTCTTATTTTGATTTAATTAAAGTTTTTACATACATTTCCCCTTTCATTACTCTTACCTTTTTCTTGTTCTCTTATCTTTCGTAGTTTAACTATATTTTTACTGTTGCATTATTACTCCTAATATTTTGTACAATATATTTTTAAAAAATTCTGTCTTAATCCTTAACCTTTCTTTGCCTAGTAACCTTTTAATTGCTTAACCTTATATCATATAAAATGTTTATTATTCTACAATATATATATGCTTCCTTTTGTATGTTTGTTCCTTTTTTATTAAAACAAATGGGGCAATGCTTGACTCATTGTAAACCTAATGCTATACCCCCCCCCAAAAAAAATAGGATTTTAAAACAGTTTTTGAATTAAAAAAATTAATAAATAAAAATAAATAAATATACAAGGTGTCCAGCCTTAATGTGACCCAATAGCTAATTCCCGAACTCTGTTCGGCTTAGATATGCACTTCCAATTTGAAAATTTTTTTCAAACAGGTAAAGAATGTTTTTACGTGCTTTCCGAACCAAAAAACCAATTTAGAAAAAAATTACAAAAATTAATTTTTTATACCGTCTCCAGGTCCTATCACTTATATTTAGGAAAAGATGCAGTACACAAAAACAGAGTAAACACAAAAAGTTTCATTTTATTACGATAAAAACTGGCCAAGTTATGGAACTTTAAAAATCATATATTTTATCCATTTTCTCGGCCATTTTCAAGAAGCTAGTAAGGGGCAGTCTCCAAAGTGAAATTAGTTGGAACTATGTCAGGAAACTTTCGCTCTTGCACGTCACTTTTATGTAAATCGTTTTTAAATTTAAAAGCATACGTTAATAATACAATAATTGAGTACTTAAGAAATAAAATTTATTCTGTGTACGTGTAAAACATAGAAAAAATGAAATATTTTGGATGAAGAAAACGTTTCAAAAGCAGTTAAAAAAAATACACTTATATGCTGCGGCTTCAGTCTGATTTGCTGCGTTTTTGCTGATCATGACGAACGTTAAAAATCTGTTGTATAATCGCTTGCAATTGCATACAGTCGTATTTTAATATTACGAATTTTAGTACGGGAGAACGAGATGTATACAAATGAAGAATACTGCGAAATGGTACTGTTTTATGGGCAGTGTAATCGAAATAAGAGAGAGGCGGCAAGACTTTATGCCATTAAATTTCCCACTCGAAGACATCCATCTTATTGTACAATTGCCCGTGCTGTTCAACGCTTGTATAAAACTGGGAGTTGTCATAGACGTATTTACTTGTCTCGTGGCACACCTCGTGCCTTCACCATTATTTAAGTCCATTTGACCATTCTGATATAATAAAGCCCCTGATTCATTATTGGTACATCATTCCACATTATGCTATAATTTGAACGGCAAATCCTGTATTATTTTGCTGATATTTGTTAAAACAAGCTGTTTTAATCTATTTGGTACAAGTTATATTTCTTTAATTTAATTTTTATGGTTTGCCATACAAAAATACTAATTGTCAATCTATGATGTTTTCTTCGATGTTTTAATATTACTATGATGTTTTTCTTTTGCTCTTTCTGTAGATAGTGAATTATTGATCTCTAAACTCAATTTATACACGACCCCCTTTTCTGAGCAACTCAGATGCTTCAAATTTATGTAGGTATAACTCGGTCAATTTTTATCGTAATAAAATGAAACTTTTTGTGTTTACTTTGTTTTTGTGTACTGCATCTTTTCCTAAACACAAGTGATATGACCTGGGGACCGTATAAAAGTTTAGTTTTTGTAAATGGTTTTTTGGTTCGAAAAGCACGCAAAAATATTCTTTACCTTTTTTCAAACATTTTTCAAATTTGAAGTGCATATCTAAACCGAACGGTTCGGGAATTAGCTATTGGGTCACATTAATGCTGGACACCCTGTATATAGAATTTTAGATTGTTTTAATATTTTTTCAGCTATTTACAAATTTTAAAAATTATAATATAATAATAGCTTAGACTTAATGTAATGATCTATGCGTTTAAAGGAGAAAAAATCCGGGAAGAGTTTAAAAATGATGTGCCTTCAATGTTTGATAAGCTGATAAGATTCAATGTTTAAGCCGGCTGGTTGGCGTAGTTGGTTTGTCGCTGACCTTCTGCACCGAAGGTTGCGGGTTCGACCCTGACCCAAATCGATGGATTTTCATGATGCAGAAAATCGACAACGTCCATGTCGTATGGTTATGTGGCATGTAAAAAATCCCTTGAGTGTCCATTTGGCTTGGATGCTCTCGGCAAAATAAAATTCCTAAGTACAAATTTCGCATCGTCAGAGCTCAGGTGCCTCCCTCTGGGGTGGAAACTGGGCATCAAAATTCATTGTGGCAGTTGGTATCGCCTATATGGTACCGCACTAAAAAGTGATACCAGCTCCTGGGGAATGAACTAGGTCTTGAAAAGAAATTTTATTATAAAATTATCTCATTTAATGTTCGGTTATGTCATCTTACAATCGCAATCGACAGTTACTTTTATTGGAGGAGGGGGAAAAAAACTCTGTTAATATTACTATGTCTATATAAGGACATAAAATTTCGGAACAAAAATAAATTCACATCACTAAAAGAAATTCTGCTGGTTATTTAAGAGTTTTTTTTATTATTTTATATACTTTATAGACCATAGATGAGAATAAAAACACTAAACCTGAATTTATTACATACTACATACTTAATGGTAGCAGTTTAATAGTTTTTTATTTGAATTTTCTTAGAAAATTTGATATAATTGGATAATATTTTAAGGTTTTCTTGAAATTGTTAAATCCCGGAATATATAGCAGTGTTTGAATATTTTAATTTTCATTTCTTCTTTATAAACTATTAAAGCAAATATTAGTTGATTACCAATGTCAGTTCATAGATGTAATATGAATCTATTTTTAGAAGGGAAGGAGAAAGCTAATAAACCGTAAACAACTCTGACTATACAAAATGTGCGACAACTGAAAAACGTTTATTGTCACTCATTCAATTAATGCATAAAATTCAATTCAGAATAAATTAATTTAGAATACATAAGGCATTACAAGAATAACCATCTTAAAATATTTTTCAGCATTATTAGTTTTTTTAAAGTATTCTTGTTTGTGTGCTTCTAGTTGAAGTTGCAGTGAATAAAGATGCTTTGATTCTGTATCATAATATAATAAACATCTTGTTCGAATCCAACTACCTAAAATTGTGTGAATTTTGCTAAAAATTAACAATTTTTTTTATGATTTTATTTTGTAGGCCATCTTATTAGCTTTCTAAAAATACCAAGGTTTATTATTTTCTGTTCTCTAGAACAAAAACTACAAGTGTTTTAGTAAAAGCAGATGCCATTACTATAAGCAAGATATGTCATACTTTAAAAGTGTGTTTTACTCGAAATGGGTTTTTTTGAAAATGCTCAAACGGGGACAGTGATTGCTTAAAAAGTTTTGAAGATAACTAAATGTGTGAAATTTTTTGTGATTTTCTGTATAATAATAGAAGTGCTTTAACCTTCAGATTTATCAATCACTGTTTTATTACAAAATTTACAGTCCCTTATGTGAATATAATCACTGTTTTTTCAAGCAATTTCATATAATAACTAAGATAAAATACTCTAGTTTTTGTAAAAATTAAAATATCTCTTATCCTGAAGGTCATTTTAAAAATGAATAACGTAGCAACACATCAGAATTAAAAAATTAAAAATTTGTTCATACATTTTTTTTTTATAGAATGGGCTCCGTTTATGTAATTTTTTGTAAATTTTTACCCATTTTAGTAATAATAGTTTCTTTTTCTCTTCTTAATTTTAGCATGTTTTCTGAAAATGTACTAAACATATCTAAAAACCACAAAAAATCCCCATATCTTCATTTAAAAAAAAAAAAATTTCGCGCAAGTAGTCGGATACCCTAATCATACAGTAAGCCTTCAAATCAGGCCATATTTCTCTATTGAGCTAATTTCTACATAATTCACTGCAAACGGAAGCATCCGTGGTGTTGGGACAGTAGCAGTTTTATAGAAATTTGTGAGGGCAATCCGATCGCAGCCAATCAGCAAATAATTAAGCCAGTAAATATGAGAGATCCAGAGAGTCCTGCACATGCAGCAACAGTTCGATGAAAGTAGACTGCAGGGCCTGCACTGCTTGCCGACGGATGCATTGGATCACGTGTGCTAATGGTCTTCGGGCCATACTAGCATCCCTTGAACGCAATGCACTTTCTTCTATCTTCCCCACTGTCGGTGCTTTATGGATAAGTGTTGGTCACGCGCAGTATTAGATGAAAAACACGGAGGCAGTCGAATTCTCGGAGCCTTGTATCCTGTTTTTGGAGCACTAACAGAAAACAGAACACGCTCTTGTGAGGCCCTAAAAATCACGTAAGCAATTGCCTACTCCACCTAATGAGTAATCCGGCACTGGTCAGGCGTGTCAACAGCGAACATTTTTGTGGCCCGGTCAGTATATCGGGCACCCAATAATATATAATTGAATATAAAAATTTCTCCCGAAATTGGAAAAACAGTAGCCGAGAAGAGATATCAAGAGTTAGGACGTAAACACTAAGGTTTTTTTTTGTTCTTTTATTTATGTTTATTATAATGTATTCGAAATAATTTTTCGTTTCTGTGAATATTGATTTTATTTTGCGGCCCACCTACAGTTAAACCTTGTTTGCTTGGACCAAGTTAGTCTTTTAGTTTAACACCCTTGGTATAGGTGGTTGCCTCTTGCAATACGTCGGACATACCAACCTGTTCTTTTGATTCCAAAAGCTTAATTCTCGGTAAACTTGTCTGCCTGCTGGAACTAGCTCCAGCGATAGTGATCTGGAATTTCTGCAACAGTAAACGGTTCTAATTAACTTGTTTTCTTCGCCAACAGACTGGTGCAACTTTGGTGCGATCTCTCTAGCGCTTGGTTCCCCCCATTATATCTTACCCAGTGCGAAACTGTTGAGCACTCAGTGGCGTAGTGTACACCTCCGCAGCCCCGCATTGCGAAGGGGGCATGATTCTAAGGACCTTAAAGTCTGATTGACGCCAAGTACGCATTTAACAAATTTATAAAGTATTAAAGGGAAAACCTGTCTTTGCAGAGGGGCACTACTATTCTCCATTACTCCACAGTGAGATCTCCAGATCATTTACCTGACCTGGTGCGTTCTGTCTGTTCTGTGTGTTTAGCATCTTTTCTGGTCATTTTTTTCTAGTTTTGCATTTCATTGTCTCCCACACATACAGTGCTTATAATTTAATTGAAAGTAATGCTAAACTTCACATAGATTTAGAGAGCACAACATTATTCAGAAAATATACTTAACTTTAGCCTTCTTTTATTGCTGACATTGAATTTCGACCCAAAAATCTTCAGACAGTAAAAGGTTATGTCGATAAACTTTGATGACCTAACATTATTTTAAAATATAGAAACTATTATATACCTTCAGGTACAGTAGAACGTCGTTTATCCGATCGTTTATTATCCGGAGCGTCATATATCCGAACCAAGAAAATCAGAGACCTTGCAGAGAAAAAACGAAGGTGTACAATGGTACAGCGAAAAATAAGTGATTATTTTCCACAATCAAGGTAAAATTGCGACATTTTGCACCTATTTTGCTTTTTCTTCAAGCACGTTTCCCACTTGTGATGATTTTCAATATTCGTATAGTGTCCGGTTTCGTATACTGCATGGATCGTATTCGGTTATCCGAACAATCGCGTATCCGAATGGTGCCCGGTCCCAATTGATTAGGATAAACGACGTTCTACTGTAAATTCTTTCAGATATTGAATTGAAAAGCTTTTAGTTCTGAAAAAGAATAATAATATAAAAAACCGATATTGAACAATTTATTTTTTCCATCTACAGAAACAAGAGGTATGCGAATTTTCAATTGCTTATGAAGCCTTCGGTCAAATGGCAGAGGAACAGTGTGGTGAAGAATGCATACGAGCCAGGATGTACGATGGACTCAAAAAGGTAAAAAATGATTTAGATGTTATTTTAATTACTGTGAATGAACTAATATGAAAACTGATTAAAACTATTATTTTAACTTGTAATGCATTTTATTTTGAAAACTATTTGCGGGGGACAATTATTAGGAAAGAAAAACTTCATCACTTGAAATCATTTCTTAATTGGGTTATTTATTCGAACATTTATTTAAAAAAATAAAATTGAGATTAGTGTTTATTTTTAAGATAATTATTTTGAACACATATAAAATAATAGTTGCGTTTCGATAACCGATCATTGGAATTTGTCATTGATGTAAAAAATATTAGTTAATATTCCATTATAGAAGTTAATGTATATAAATAAAATTTATTTTTCATTTAAATCAATTTAGTTTTTCTTTGATTATTGAAAATTATATATTGTACTTATTTTTTACACAAAAGAAAGAAAAAAAAGAGAGAGCTATTACTAAGGCAAGAAATATTTCTTAGAGTAAAAATCTTAGAGTAAGAAGCCGAGTGGCTGAGTGGTTAGTGCATCGCACTTCCACACCACGAGTACGAGGTTCAAATCCCGGGCTGGGCAAGGTTGACTCAGCCTTTCATCCCTTCAGTGGGTCGATAAATGAGTACCAAGTTTGCTTGGGCACTTAACTTTGGGGGTTTCCCGTCAGACTAACCACCTGACCAGAACATTTGCTCATGCATATCAGGGCCCAAGGTCACGTGTACTGAGTTGGGCACAGTTGGCTTAGACGTTCAGTTAAAAATGGCTATTCAGAATATAAATACACTAACTTCTTTACACGTTTTAGATTTAACATGAATTATGTATAGAAAACAAAATTATCTTTTTACACGACTTATTTTGATTTAGCACGATCGACCCAAATTCTAAGAAAACTTAGTGCTTTACTTTTATTTTTATAACTGTCACAATGGAGACGAAAAATATGTAATACTATTTCAATTTGTCTGTTTAATAATTTTGTCTCACGATTGTAACCGTTTTTGTCATAATAACTGTAACTGACTGTTCCAAATCCACCGTTAAGATGGATTGACTGTGTCGAAAAAGACCTAAATATTTTAAAGGTCAAAAATTGGAAAACATTTGCCAAAAGTAGAGATGCCCAGAGAAAACTTCTGGAAAAGGCCAGGGTCCATCCAGGGTTGTCGAACCATTGAAGAAGACTGTTCCAAACAACATAAGCGCCCTCTAACAACTACATATCTTCTTTAGATGCCAAGTGAGGAAAGAATGTGGTCGCTACGAAAAACCGTTCATGGTGTTCTTTGCCCGTCATTTTTGTTAATGACATGTGTTGTCTTTGTGTCACATTTCTTAAATTAATAAATAATTGTTACACCAAAGTTATTTATTGAACCCAACCCCGAATTTACCACATTAGTTTAATCTTTAACATCCAACGCTCTACGCAACTATTTTGTCTCTTTTGCGAATATCAAGATATTGAACTCACGCTACCAAACATGAAGAGCCTAGCCAAAACACAAACACATTGTGACGTTTGAGACAAATAAAGGTAGCATGATTTTGGTAAAATAAAATTTAAGTTTAATTACGTCACAGCTATTATTTACAGATTTACATTGATTTATAACTTAGTAAAAGTAGATTATCTTAGTCCCAAATTCTGTTGTTTTGTGAGGGAGGAGACTTTTGGCTACCGTTCTCGGCGAAGTTTTCGCTCGATCTCTATTTCTCTCTCGACCCTCTCTAGGGTTCGGCGTTGACACCTTTTCTTCCAGTTACATCCGGCCGTGGTTTTCTTCTCGTGGCAAAGGTTGCCGGGGTGATCCAAGACAAGACCATTTAAGAGTGCAGGTGTCTTACACGTGTGGTGATCAATTCTACTAAAGAAGCTGATTCAGCTGTGTGGCGGGAACATCACAGATGTCACGATATTTATTACTGAATTCCTTCTTAAATCCGCTGAAAACATCTGTACTACAGGAGGCTGGTCCTAATTATGTTCAAGAGATTACTAAAGTAATTTCAGTAATGAAGCACGAAGTTCATATTCAAGACATTTCTAGTGATAGAAATATTGGAGCCATATGCAAACGTATATATTTATTGCCAGAAAGTGACTAGGAATAAAACTTTTTTATGTGTAACGCATATTGTTTTTCCTAATTTTTGTATAATTTAATTAGCAATATCTTTTTTTATTCATTTTCGAATGGTAATTTACTTTGATACATATACAAGCTGTAAGAGTTATTCAGTGTTTGAGATCCCTACATGAAAACTCACGGTTTATTGCATTATTTTTGCTGATTCCTTTGGGTTGGAACCACTCTTCTATTTTTATATAGATGCAATGTATTTTTTTAATACGAATTCTTCAGAAACGTATCTATCATGTTTCATAGATGATGTGTTCTTTTATACAATTATGAGACAATTTCTTACATTTGGAGGAATAATGTTCGATTTATTGAATCATTTTCGCAACGTATCGTTCTATTCGAGTGTTGGAGAAAAGATCGGAATCACACAGCTGCGCTACAAGGCTGAGCTCGGAAGCTGAACGTCATTGGGAAAGGGAACGCGAAGCGTTCCTCCATTCCATATCAGAATAGTATACCGTTGGGGTATATTACTTGGAGCACATAGTCTGGCCAGACTCTAGTCTCCTTTCAGGGATTTTTAGATAATTTAAAAGAGTTCTGCCATTTGCCTATTGTAAAAAAGTTATTGAAATTAGGAAATATAACTATTACAGAATACAGAAATTATAATAAAATTATAGCTTAAAATAATTAATAAAAAGCTCTTTTAAGAGCTCAAAAAAGTAGAAGATGGATTCTGAGAGTGGGTGGAGTTAGCCTAGCCAATCCGATTGCAGCAAAAACTAAAGATCAGAGCGCAGGAAAAAAATGTACTTGCAGTGGGGATCGAAGGTCGGGAAATGAAAGGCAGTGATCTGATTGGCCGAGACAAGAGTTCGGCTACTGGAGTATAAGTAGGTTGTGAGAATAAGTAGCCAATCAGTGCAAGCCTGCAATTCAACGTTGTTGGATCACAGAGGAAGAGTTAAGAAAAATAAAATAAATAAATGAAGGTATTAAAAATGGATATACGTAAAAGAGAATAGCATAATGGTCTGCTTGTGGAAGGGTCTTGATGGGAGAGGTTGTCTCCTGGTTGGTTGAGAGGGAGGTGGCAAAAGTGCCTGCTTCGGAAAGCATCCGAGGTAGGTGGAAAAGTCATAGTAGGTTGATGAGAGACTGATTTGGGATTGGTTCATGGTAATCGGTGAGTAAGCCCTCTATTGGCTGCCCTGTGACTTTGGAACTAGCAGGAGGAGGTATTTAAGCCTTGCCTGTGTGGGTTTTCTTAGTGGAAGCAGCTTTTGAAATTAAGTTTAAAAAAGATAGAAAAAATAAAAAGAAGAAATTAAAAAAAATAGAGATTTCATTCAGCACTTGGTTAATGAAGAAAATTAACTATTAGGGGGAGGGGTATATGAATCCAGAAGAATTTTTCTGTATATTTTAGTACTTACATATGGGTTATAATTTTTCAGGTTAAAATATGATAGTTATTGGTGTTTGACAGATTGTCAAAGAATTTAATTGTAAAATTTTGAGTGTATTTTTTAAGAGGAAAAACTTTAATTGTTTTAAAGTATCAGAATTTTTTGTATAAATATTTGCTTTAACGATACAGCGAAAAAGAGAATTTTGAGCATTTTCCAGAATTTTAATGTTAGATTGCTGCATATCCCCACACAGGAAAAGCGTATCTAATTATGGGCCGCAAAACAGCAGTATAGAGTAGTACCTTATTGTGTGGATATTCATTTCTGAATTCCTGCCAATTAAAGGGTAAATTACTCTCAAAGCTTTCAGAAATTTATCACGCGTGTGTAAAATGATATTTACAGGTGAGATCCTTTTCTAGGATAACACCAAGGTATTTCGTGCTCTGAGACCAGTGGAGTGGTGTGGTATATAGAGTAGGTGGAGACATTGGTTTTTTTCTCCTGGTGAAGAGTACCACGATGATTTTGTCAACATTAATTTTAATTTTCCATGTGTTGAAGTTTTCTAAGAGATATTGGTGTTTATTTAGTGCCGTGGCGATAGTATCGTGATTTATGTCGGTTGCAAGGATGGCAGTGTCATCTGCATACATGTTAGTACTGGTTTGTGGGTGAGTTGGGATATCATTAAGTTTTTTTTTAAGTATAGACTCTAGAAGCGACCTTTGTGGGACACCAGATTTGATATAAGAGCTAGAAAGAGAATCATTTAATCATACTTAGAAGGACCTGTTAACAAGGTACGAGTTAATTAAATGAATAATGGCAGGAGGGAAGTTGTTAGTGATAAGTTTGTATATAAGGCCCCTGGCCCAAATCCTGTCAAAAGATGTCAAGAAAGATAGTCCCAGTGGACCTGCCTCTCTGAAATCTAGCAAGGATTTTTTCTGTGAGCCTGAGTAGTATGGTAAGTATGTGGTGAAGCCGTATTGGTTAGGAATTATGAAATTGTTATCATTAATAAAGGTTTTAATTCTATTTAAGATTACGTGTTCAGAGATTTCACTTAAAATAGATAGTAGGGAAATGGGGCTATAGCTGTCAGGATTGTGACTGTTTTTGCCAGATTTTTTTACAGGAAAAATGATAGCTATTTTTTCCAATTGCTTGGAAAATGTTCACGTTAAAAGTTTATTAATTAAATATGTAAGAATGAGAATAATTTTAATAGGAAAATACTGCAAGGCTAAGCGGAGAGAAAGGTGTTATACAACTTTCTCCTTGACTTCATTGATGACGTAGTATCATTCTACGTCTCGTGTGGTGAGAGGCGCGAAAACTATTTTCCGAGCTCCCAAAAACAGAATTCGGTGTACTTAGGTGATTAATTACAAGAACAAGAATTCTTATCTTTGTTTGCATAGTAATTTCTTCAAGATGCAACACATAAGTATCATAGCTTGAATTATGGTAATGTGTTTATCCATTTCATTTTTAAAAAGGCGAAAAAAATTTCTCGTAAATAATTTCGAGAATTATAAATTCTTGAAACATGTTACTCTTATTCATGCTTCAGGCTGAAAAAATGCTGCAGACGGAATTTTTAAGACTCAGAGAAAGTCCAAGAGGACGCATTAAAGCTGATCTGAAAACATTCGACACTCACCATTTGATTACATGTCGAGCCGGTTTCCATTTAGTCAAGTCTCACTACAAGCGATGCTGTAAGTAAACCTTATGTTTTTGAAGTTTATTAGGGCCTTAGTACAGTGATTATGGCCAGGGTTCATGTCGAATAGATCTTATTAATGAAAAGGATACTTTATTTAAATGGGTTTAGAAAGGTTTTTAAGAAAACCAAAATTCTATACTGGCTCTCATTCCCATCCCTTAGGTTTTGAAGTTTCTCTCATGCATTAAATGTAATAGACACTATCCCAACAAAAAGGGGGGGGGCAAACCATTTTTACCCCAATTTAACAATTAATCATTTGAGTATTGGGAAAGGAACAACTATGTTTTGACCATTGTTTTTCAACACACACACACACACATATATATATACATACATATACATATATATATGTGCGATATTTATGTATATATCTTGTTCAAATTTTCAATCATAAAAAAAATACTTTCTATTCCAATCAAGTTCAAATAAATTTTTACAAATTGTAGTGGATGGCACTTGATGACAATATAGTTTTTTCAAATATTAATTCATTAATTACCAGTTAATTAATTAAATTAAATTACCGGTTTACGACGCTAACTTAGTTTCGTCTCCATTGTTGTAATGATGTAACTGTTAAAACAATGACAAAAGTTGGCGTTGAAAATCGGTTTTTCAGCCAAACCGGGTGTGCATTGTTACAACAATGCAGACAAATTATGCTCCTTTTTCAATTCTTACTATTAGTTTACTCTCGCCCACACACACACACACACACACAGTATATAAACATAGGGAGATCCTATATATATGTAACAAGATACATTTTCTCTCTCTGTATATATATATATATATAAATGTCTTGTTCAAATTTTCAATCGTTAATAAAATAATTTCTATTCATCCATTCAAAGTAGGAATTGACTTAATTTTTTTTTTTTATTTTACTTGTTTAATGTTAAGGGAATGATTAAAAATTAACCTCTTTTGAAGTTTTGTTTTTCATATTTTAAGTTCAAATGCACATAGTTTAGAATAAATAGGTTTGAATAAATGAAGTATATTTTTAATATCAGTAGAATACTAGAGACAAAAAGGATAAACTTTTTATTTTTGAATTAGAAATTTCATTAAATTGAACGAGTCAAACAATAAATGATAAATTAAGTTGTGAAACTGCCTGATCCGAAGATGAAAAACGAATACATACTTCTCCCAACTTTTAGTAGGCCAATAACTGAATGGATGAAAAATGAGGCTTGGATAAAATTGCTTTTATGACGCAAGAACGGTAGGAAATTTTTGCTTTTATGACGATTTATGACGCAAAGGCCATTTTCTACGAAGTTCGACACGAACATAATTCCTCCTCTTCAGTTTTTCGCTTATAACATTAGATTAACTAATGTCGCTTTAAGAATTTTTTTAAAAAATTTTTCACGATTTGTGTAAATATTATTTCGTTGTTACTTTTTACGCGTACTAAAACTATTCCAAAAAATATTTCAATATAAAACATCCCCGAAATAACTGGAAATTGATTTCTATAGTTCTTTTGCTAAAAAAAAAATGTATTTGGGAAAATATTTAATGAAATTTCAAAAATCGAAACACTGATATATTTGAGTAGTTTTTCCCTCGAAAGTGAATTAACCGTTGAAGAAGAAAAATAAGTATCGCAGCATAATTACAATTGACAATGACGTCCTAAAACTTCTTGAGGCACCTATGTCAAAGTAAATATACCTGGAACCTCAACAAAGAGGGTGTTGCCGAATTCGACCAACAAATTCAGAGGGGTGATAGAAGACAGCATGAGGACGACAAATCACCACAGAATATGGGTTGCAAACCACGTTTAGTCGGTGAAAATAGCGCGATAATAGTAACCGTCGGAAAGACGAGCCACACAGAAGAGCGGGGGGATCAATGCGGGGATTTGGAACGCCGTTGTAAGGTTTAAAAAAACCAGCATTAGTACAAATTTTCCACGTCTCCCGGAGTTGCTGCAAATAATACTGGCCATTAGGCACCAGAACGTGTGGTTTATGTATGATGGTGCATAACTACCTCCGTTCTACAAATCTCCGGGAGGTGGATTGGATGCGGTGGACCTGTTGCTTGGACTCCACGCTCCTCGGACCTCATTCCTTTGGATTTTTTCTTCTGGGGCTCCTAAAATCACTTGAAAAATGAGACGTCAGTGGAGGATCTCACGGCACGGATTATTATCGCTTCATCTGACATTACCAGTGCACCGGATTTGTTTGTCCGCGTTTGATAATCATTCATCTGTCGGTGTCGGCTGTACTATAACCTACGCTCCCGTAACTTCGAACGATTCCTGTGACAATTACTTCCCATTGCATTTCTAACGTCGAGCTATGATGTATTGTTTGGCCGCTCAGGTCATTGTACAGCCAATACCGAAGGTCAAAAAATTGTCTGATGTGTTCAAGCAAATCTGGTTGCACTTCTGACCTCGAGCTGAGATGTATTGTTGGTACTGTAAACATGATTTACGTCTAATAAATGCATTTCTTATCTCTTATTGCCCTTTTTCATTCTATTAGACATCACACCCTTAACTGTTTTTCGAATTACTCCGACTAAACGTGGTTTGCGACAGCATGTTCTATGCTGATTTGTCATCCCCATGCTGCCTACTATCAGCCCTCTGAATTTGTCGGTTGAATTCGGCAACACCTTGAACAGTATGTACGCTATCATATACTGTAACAAATATAAATGAGCATGTCTCACTAACTTATGCACCATCCAACTCGACGGCTTGCTTTCGACTAAATGAACAATAGTGTATGATTGTAGATGTGAGCCTAGACACGAACATGACATTACAATGCAGTCTTGGCACTGTTGCTAGTTTGCACATAGTTCGAAGTTCTCAGTTTTTCAGAGAATTACAAAAGACATATTGGTGCCAAATCTCATAATTTAGAATTTCAGATATATCTTGAGCTATATAGAGTACCACATTCTACTAACTTGTAAATGGGTGGATTTTGAAGCCTGACTGAACTTATAAAGGAGAGGCGGTCCTTCATTATTCATCACGAAAGTTTTTAGTGGAACCAAGTCTCAATTTGAAGGTCCCAAGTCATTCATCACGCAAGTCAGGGACGTCTTAAGGCATGGGCCAACTGGGCCTCATCTCGTTCTCGAATCAGTCTTAATAAAATCATGATTCAAATAATTTCAACGGTCAAGTGTTATTTCCGGTTGTATGCTCCGAAAATGGGAATTTCGGGCGATACGTCCACTGGCAATACGTGATAACCATCGTTCATGTATAGGCCTAAGCCAACCACCATACACCATCATATTACTCATTCAGTCAAAAAGCGGCAGTCGGTCGTATAAAAGTCATGCACATTTATTTGCTTAGGGTTATTGTTTACACGAGTATTTGACAACATATGCTGTGCAATGTCTACTTTTAACGGTACTAGGTGGGCCTACATTTGTGTAGGGGCCTAGGACCTCAATAAGTTTTAAGACATCTATGGTGCAAGTCTCAAATTTTGTATGAATATAAATGAAGCGAAAGAGAATAGTCATTATCATCATCAATTAACATTTTAGAATCTGGTTTGAAAATTGCTGAACGACACACACGCAAATTTCTAATCTTGTTGAACCTATTCGAAGTCAAGATGTCCTAAAAGAAATTCAATGCTTTTTTGAAAATATATTTTCTTAGTTTAATGTAATTCGTCTCTAAAACTGGTTAAAAAAAATTACAAATAATTAATGTTTTTTTTTTTTTTTTATCGAAATGGGGTTCATGATCATCTGCAGATAAATTTGAGTCCATTCTTGAACCCAAAAGTTTGCTAACCATTACATATAACAACAACACTACCAATTAATACAGAAACATTTAAGATTCCACAACAATTGTAATCAGCTGTTTCCAGGTGATCAGCTTTTGTATTTCACTGTTGTGAGGTTTTGCTTTTTACAATACGGCCAGTGCTTACAGTTTCTTATGTACTAACACATAAAAGAAAGAAAAATTACAGGTGTTTGATTTGAAAGTATCCACATAACATTAAAAAATGCTTTTTACCTCGATAAAAAATTTGGGATAATTTAAATGATAGTACATCATTATATAATTATTGAATTCAAAAATGTACATTTACAAATACATCAAAAGAACAAAAACTGATGCCAAATTCGATTTTAGAGGAAAACATGCGGTTGTTTCAGCCGTAAGCCTTGGCAAGAGTATTTATTTGAACCATCCCCCGACCTATACCGGTAAACAACAATGCAGTGCATGCCTTCGACATGTCGTTAAGCGCTTTTACTTCCAACCGTTTGTTGTTTGCCACTTGAGGAAAGAGATGTTGTTGCACTGTCTCATTTGAGCACATTCTTATAAAAAAAACTGCTCAAGAATTAAGTGTTTTTTTTCCTTTTGGATTTATTAATGCATCAAATTATTATAACCTAATATTAGTTATATTTAATTAATATTGTGCTCAGGGACGTCTTAAATCCTTTTGAAGCCCTGGGCCCCTATGCGAAAGTAGGCTCTACCTAAGATCTTTAAAAGTAGACTGTATATAGCAGGGGTCGGCAACCTTTTGAGTCGAAAGTCAAAAATTACAATTTACAAAATTTCGAAGTTCTTAAAGAGCCACAAAATTTTTTCTTGACAACAATAAATAGTACTTCCATAAGTAAAGTTTTTTCATAAAAAAACTAATCTATCTATTCATAAGAAAAAATATCTATTTATTCATATGTCAGTAGTGCTTTTCACAACAAATTAGATAATATATATGGCATTATTAAATAATTACTTATTATTTAAGTAAAAAATTAAACATTCACTTACAACACTAACTTGTGCTTCAATAACAAAAAATTGAGCAAACAAATTCAGCGGGAGCGATGGCTTTGCATGGTTATTAAAATAGAAAATTTAAACTTTACTGAACGATGTAACGTACTTAAAAACGATATCAATCATTGGCATGGCCAAGTAATTTTAGCGCGTTTTTCACGTGTTGTATTTTACAATAATGCAACTAAAATGAAATTTTACTAATATAAAGTAGTACAGTACTTAAAAAAAAAAATTAAAAATGATTAAATTTAAATATGATTCAGCTCATCTAGGGCACAAATGCGACCAAATGCCGAAAAACCGAGGTCAATTGGTTGCTTATTGGCTGAGAAAAAGGTACGACACAATATGGAACGAAGACAAAATTTGCGTCCTAATAGCGCTTTTGTTCCACTACGTGAAAAACGCGCTAATAAAAAAAAACAATAACATACATTTGAGCAAACAAATTCAATGGGAGCGTTGGCTTTGCATGGTCTTAGAAAGTTTGGATAAATTTGGCTCATAACTTATTGTTTTAACTTTTAAACAGGACTCTAAATTTTCATTTGTTAGTTGGCCTATTACTTTACTTTTAATTATATTCACGCAAGAGAACGCTTGCTTGCCCGAATATGTCGATCCGAAGATAGTCGGCACTCCAAATGCCAACTTCTTCACCTCACTGTAGCAATCTGGAAAACTATTCCATGCGTCGAATATAAGTGCCTCAACTCACGGCATTTCTTTTAAAGCTGTCCACTTTTGTTGCGTTATGTACATACATTTCTCGACCACCAACTCTTCCAACTTGTAAATTCTTTTCAACTCTGTAAATTTTCCACCCCACAAAGCTTTACTTTTTAAATCGATCAATTGTATTTCTAGAGATCCAATATCAAATCCAAATGGCTTAATGTGGATTTCATTACTATTTGTGTTGAGAGGATTTACTATGAATGCTAGAGTTGTTTTATTGGTTTTGAATTGCACCAATATGTCAGCAAATTCATCTTTAAATTTTTTCATAACTGTGCTGAAGTAATTCGTGTCAACATTTGCACTGGTTTTATCACGATATTGCTTTAGAAATTGAAAATGAAGTACACTGCTCGCCACCGTAAATGCAACACCAAGAAAGACAAGAGATAGCGCAACAAAATTTATTTTGTAGATAACATGTTAACCAAGTATCAAATGATTAAATTTATAGACTTCTGTGAAGAGTAGTTCCTGCCAGAATAAGTAGCCAGAGTAGCCACCATTGTTGGAGATCACCGCTGCATACGCCTCGCATTGATTCAAAGAGACTTTGGATGTGTTCTTGGGGTACAGCAGACCAAGCAGCTTCCACACGTTGCCAAAGTTGATCTGGTGTGGCAGCTGGGGGTGTAATCTGGGTCAATAGTTGAGCAACCATGGACCACATGTTTTCTATCGGCGAAAGATCCAGAGAGCGAGCCGGCCAGGGAAGCAATTTCAATCTGGTGATTGACGAAGAACCTTTGGACAATGCGTGCCACGTGTGGTCACGCATTATCCTGTTGAAATATGGCTGTGATCAAGCCCTGAAGGCAAGGAAGGACAACTGGCTTCAACACCTCGGAGATGTAGCGCTGGCTATTTAAAGTACCGGCAATGCATACTTGAAGAGTGCGAGAGTGATATCCAATACTGCCCATACCATAATACCCGGTGCAGGACCAATGTGGCGGTGCATAACGCAGCTGTTCAGCATCCCTCTCTCCACGGTGTCTCCAGACTCGAATCTGACCATCGTGGTGTTGCAGACAGATGCGTGACTCGTCAGTAAAGACAACTTCATTCCATTCTGCCGCCCACATCCTTCTTTCATCGCACCATTGGCGGCGGAGACGTCTGTGGTTCTGCGTCAAGGGTAGACCAAGCAATGGACGTCTTGCGGACAGACCACTCTGCTGTAAACGGTGTCGTATGGTACGCGCAGACACTGAATGATGCGTTACAGACTCAACGTGCTGTGCTATGGTTCGTGATGTGACTGAGCGATCCGTCCCTGCCATACGCACAATTTGCCTGTCCTCATGTGAAGTGGATGTGATCGACCACGTCGGTTCGTCGTACTATCGTGCATCCAACTGTAATGCGGACAGCATTACAGTTGTTTGGTTTCGTCCAACACGACTACCGATTTCCCTGAAAGATAATCCACAATCTCGGTAGGCCACTATCCTTCCTCTGTCGAACTCGGATACTTGATCAAAAGCTGATCGCTGTTTTCTACGAGACATAACTGATCGTTTTTTGAAAAACCCACAAGAAAAACACAATTGCCCAACTTGAAATCGTCGAAACCTCTAAGCCTTAAATAGCGCTTTGAGGTAGCGCCACATGAGTGTGTGATGTGTGTCTGCGCTGAAATTCTAATCATTTGCATATCTCACCTCCGCTAATGCATGCTGTAGATTTCATGTTATTTGCGTGCTTCCTTCAGGGTGTTGCATTTACGGTGGCCATCAGTGTAATTTACCACTCTGAATATCTTTTGCAAAAAGAATTAATTTTCCTTTGAAACAAACCACAATTTTTCTACCAAAACATAGGCCTTTGGGTTTCCCTTTCCTCGCACTTTTTAGATTCAGCTCATTTAATTTCGTTGTGATATCCACCATAAGTAAAATTTTTGCAACCATTTGTCGTTCTCTAATTTAGGATGATTAATGCCTTTTTCCTTGAGGAATGCATTTATTTCATTCAAGCACAAAGCAAAACGTTTCAACACCCTTACCTTTGTAAAGCCATCGCACTTAATTGTGAAGAAGGAAGTCGAAATACTGAGTCACCATTTCGTTTAAGAATTCTTTAAATTGACGATGATAGAGGGTTTTTGATAAGATGGTGTTAACAATCTGATTACCAAATTTCAACTATTTCGGCCGGAAATGTTTGGGCACAAAGCGCTTCTTCGTGTATTATGCAGTGAAACGTAAGAATTCCGTTGTTTATTTTGCTCTAAAGAATCGTTGTTGCCACTTTATTTTTTCCTGTCATACTTCTGGCTTCATCAGTTGTTATTGAAACGATTTTATTTAAATCGATCTTATTGTCTTCAGTCATTTTTTGCCCGCAATCGTTACATATTCCACTCTAGTTTGTCCGAGAGCGGCAGCAAATCTAAAAGTTTCTTCTTTTGGACCTTGGAAAGACATATACCTGACAAAAGGACAACTTGTGCCATGTCTTTTTTGTCTCAAGACTCATCTATACCAAGTGATAAGGCAGAAGAAAGTTGAATATCTTCCCCCTGCGAATATGCTACATTTGAAGATATTTTTAGCTATTCTATCTTGTACTGATTTAGCGGATACTGGCAAATATTTGATTTTTTTTTCAAGATTTCTGATTTGTTTTTGAAACTACGAAACAGTTCTTCAGATGCATGTATGTGGTGAAGCAATCTTTGACATACTTACCATCTGTGAATGGTTTGCCTATTTTTGCAATTTCTAGTGATACAGTAAAGCTTACCAGATTAACATTACTTGTAGATTGCGTCCAGTTAGTTAACATGGAACTTGATTGGTGTTTAGTTTTTGAAGCTCGTCGTCAGCTTTTTTTTCGTTTTCCGCCGTCTGGATATTTATAGAAAACTGAGTATGTTTTGTAGTGAAGTGTCTCTCAAAATTTTATTTCTTATTGTGTGCGATTTTCGTGGCAAATGAGACAAGTCGGAAACCATTCTGAGTTGCATATGGAAGCGAACGACTCCGTCCAATCCCCGATTGAATTCTCGATGTTCTTCTAGTTTCTTCTTTTTTTTTTTGTAGCTGCCCATGCTTGAGGTGAAGTTGTAATAAAGAATTTTCAAATTATTATTTAGGTATCCAAAACAGCAGATCACAAGCTTTGCAATTATTTGCTATGTCACGTATACCTACGTAAATACATACGAGAAGCTGGGCATAATGAAAATATAATTTATCCAAAAAAAAAAAAAAAAATTTACAAAAATATTTCCCATTAAAAAAACTTACCTAAATAAAATAAATAATTCTATAATGATTTCATTATTAAAATAAATAATTTAGACACGAAACACTGTTCGTTCTCACTCTCTTCCATACTGATTGACTATAAGTATAAGTTTCGTCGCATTTGTGGTCGTCTCCCTTGTGCGGTGATCACCAAATGGCACGAACAGACTTGTCAAAAGTTTTATCGCGGCGCAGTCTGCACATTTTTTTTTTTAAATTTTGGCAAACATTAGATATTTAGTTTACGAGTAAAGGTGTTATGCCCAGCTAAGACGAAATCAATGAAAATTGCCAAACATATAAACAATCTAACAAATACCTACCTACTTTGATCCTCAGAGTTCGAAAATAGGTTTATTAAATAACAATTTTATTGGTACTTATACTTATAATTATTACTTTAACGATAATTTTTAAACAATAAAAGCTATGAAATAAATAAATAATAAAATAGGTAATTTATATAAAACATATATTTTAATAAAAACATTTTCGTGGTAATATCCAACAATAGTACTTTGTTTCTTTTTTGACAATTCTTATTGACTTCAAAAAAGTAGGTAGTATCTTATTTGAAAAATGTGTATTATTTAAAAAATATAATACATATATGTTACTCTCTACCTACCTTTACTTCGTTTTTTTATATGCATATCTTTAAGATAATTCGCTTCTACTCTTCTACTTGAAACAACAAACTATACGTCATAGCCAAAGCACTGGTGGACGCCAATTGTCTTGCATCGAAAGCGAATTAAAACCTACATAGAATCTTCCGACGGACTGACAACAGTGACGAAGTGTGTCACGGGGAGGGGTGCGGTGAAAAGCGAGTACAAGTGGCTGAGAGATAGAAACGGTGCCTAATCCTCGTTAATCGATTCAAACGATTTTTAAATGTTTTTTTTTTGATAAAATAAATAATTCTTGCGTATGGAACTAAAGAGCCGCAGGGTGCCGACCCCTGGTATATAGCATTCGTTGTCAAATATTCGTTCAAACGGTAATTTGAAACAAATAAATGCACACGACGCACAAATACTATGCACAAACCGGCTGGACCGATGGCCGCATTTCGACTAAATGAGTTGAATGAATGTTTATGGTATTAGGCCTAGACCTAGACAACAATCATCGCATAATAATACAGTTTTACCACTCTTGCCAGTGACATGCAGTTTGAAATTCCCCAATTTTCGGAGAATATGTACGGGAAAAATTTGACCATTAAAATTATCCGGTTCATGATCTTATTAAGACAAGAGTAGAGAAACAAGATCCCCCCACCGAAGGCAAGTGCCTGGCCTTAAGACGTCCCTGATTGTACTTTACTATTACACACACATATTATATATATTAGATAAAAACAAATAAATATATATATCTTTTTTCACTATGCAGTTCCTTGCCTTCCTGGTTATTACAGTGAAGCTAATAGTGTTGAGTGCCAGTTATGCAATATTGGATATTATCAAGAGAAATACGCAAACACGAATGCAACAATGTGAGACAGGTACGACAACAGAGACTATGGGTGCAAAGAACAAAGAAGAGTGGTTCAGTACAGATAGTAAGTGATAAACATACTATAAATTCAATAATACTTAGCATTAATAACTTAAATGAACTTATTGTTAAACAGAAATTTTTAGGGATACATTCGGTATGAAACAATCAGAGTGTTGCTATGCATAAGGAGGGGGACAAAGTAG